>JAJHPC010000007.1:11974287-12114287 GCA_024447665.1 Juncus inflexus | reverse complement strand
AAAAATCTTATTGCCTTAAAGTTTTTGGTGGGCATGGAAAATGCGCCCATAGTAAATAGTAGGTAATTTATTTTTTTGTCATGTTTGACATGGTAGATTAGTTGATGGTGTTATGTCCTAGGCCAAAGTGTTTGTGATCTAGATAATGGATTGTAATAACAAACATAATATTTATTCTAAGATATTTCATATAATATGTGCGTATATGTTATTTTAATATAACTAAAATAGACCATGAATATGCAATTCAGCTTTATGTCATCAAAGTGCGTGACTTTGATAGTAAAACTATAAAGTGTTATGAATGCTATTCTAAATCGTCCCTGGTCATTTATAGGATATTTGTTGAGACAAATATACTTGCAGATACATATAAATATATATTTATATACAAGCTATAAATGTACATCAGTATATTAGTTGACGGATGATTATGTTTTACTGATCATGGATAAATAGTTATCAAGTCATTAACATAGATATATGTTAGAGACCATATACTGGACTGACCCTCCATAAGAATGCTACATGTTTTACGTCATTAGCAATTCTTGTAACATAAAGTATTTATAGTTCTTTGACCTGAGATTGTCTCGGTTCCCAACATGAGTAATTTTATACTTTAATATAATCTAACGCTGCCTTTAACCGGGTAGTTATAACGATTATGATTAGGTATATAATGAATCATGTAGAGGGATGAGTGCAATCAAGATGGGATTTGTTTCTCTCATAAATGAGAGAGATATCTTTAGGCCTCTTGATGAATTGGACTGAAGAAATGTATGGCCATACTCAAATGAATTAATAAGAGTTATTAATGTCATTTGTTTTTGTTCAGTTTAATTTGGGATCAAGAAATATTAATCGATTTATATAAGGATGACATATTACATGCCTTATGATCGATATAGATATCGCGTGACAAAGGCACTAAATACGTGATTGTTGATTAGGTAAATCGGATCACCGATATTAACTTAAATTGGGTAGTCATGATGGCTTGCTAGAGTCCGCTCATGATTTATAGATTGTCAAGTCTATTGCCAACATTAAGTGAACCTACATGGTCACACACAAAGAACAAACTGAAACGGGCGCAGAAAATCCTAGCGACTTATATGATGAGTTGCATAAGAATGTCACAAAATATATTGTCATCTTATGTGATAAGATGTGATATATATGTATATAAAGACTATGAGCACAAAAGATCATGTAATCTAGAAGAGTCTAGATGATGGCATATGGATAATGATGAGTGATATCATACACATCTTTTAGTGTGAAGAGACATGACTCTTCACCTCTATATAAGGACATAGAGGGCTCCAAATTCACAACACAACACATCATTCTCTCTCTCATTATTTCTCATTCTCTTTTGTGAGACAAAAGAGAGAAAATATACTTTCTAATTTGTATGACAAAATTATGAAAGGGTGCTTTCTTTTTGTATGACAAAAATGAAAGAGTGCGATTATATGAGAGGAATTATATATCTTTTGTGAGATAAAAATAAGAAGAAAAGGAGTTTTCTTATGCAAGAGTAGAACAAGCAACTAACATATATATTGTTCTTCTTCTTCCTGTTTTAAGAAGTTTGTTCGTGTGGACACCGGTAGAGGCGTTCGTACTTTCGGCGCTTGTGATCTATACGGCCTAAGAAGATGAGAACGGTTTGTTGAGAGTTTTGGTGGAGACCGATTGTGTGTGCGGTAGATGACTTCCGCACGATCCGACCTGGACAGACTAGACGGACGAAAAATCGGTTAGGACGGTAACCGGTTTAAAGACGCTTGGACAACACGCATGGTTTGAGCGTCACGGATTAAGCATAATCCGAAAGGTATCTTTAAGATTTATTTCTTTGATTTAACCGATACGCACGGATCCTCGGATTGGTTTTGGACAAATATTTTTGTTTTCCGCTGCGTTATGCACGTCCGAAACCCAACATTAGTGTTATAAAAAAAAATTAATATTTTTCATTCAGAAGAGAAAGAACTATTTCATCTCTTATTTGGAACAAGCTTTATTCTCATTCTTATGCCCACATAATTGGAATAAAAATAAAAATAAAATTCAAACTTACATATCAGTAAATTATTCGCACTCATTTAAAAATTTATTGACATACACACATCTTACATAATATCTTTTTTTTTATAAAGACACATCTTACATAATATCACAATTCACTCAATTAAATTAACTCACTCTAAATTAATTAATCAAAAGAAATATTAGTATTAATCAGCAAAGAAGGGCTGGGCTGGAGAGTGAGTTGGGATCCGTTGCCGTGCGGAGGAGGAGCCACCATGCGGAGCGAAGAGCTACCGTACGGCACGAGAACAATCGTTTATTTTTTTTTTATATTTAATATGGAAGCTATCTAATATGAAGACAGATTGTTTGTTTGACTTGGATTGGAAAAAAAGAATATAATGAAGGTCTTCTTTCATTGATTGAAATGGAGAACAGAATAAAATGAAAATAAATTTAAGATTGAATCTATGTAATTAATATCACATATACCGAAAATACCCTCTTAATTTTAACGGTTTTTATTAAATCTATCATTAAGTTAAAAAAAGGAGTGGAGTACCATATATATATATATATATATATATATATATATATATATATATATATACATTAAAAAAAATATTGTTCAATGAAAAATAAATTAACATAGATCATTTAAAGTTCTAGACTTTTTTTTATACTAGTTGCTGAAAATATTTTATTTCAGAAAATATCTCTTGATCAACTTTATTTGCAGAAATAACATTTTCGCTTAATCACCAGGCGAAACAGAAAATTTCGCTCAGCCACTAAACAAAATTATTGAGAAATTGATTTTGAGCAGCAGCCTACCTAGTTTCGCTCAACCACTGGACGAAATTGAAAATAAATTTTACTTGCTTGCTGAGACCCATAGGGATAAAAAAAATTACTATTTGTTTTTTTTTTTTTTTTGAAGCTTGCTGAGATTCTATTAAATAATAAAAAATAAGTTACAAATTACAAATGAGTTACCCAGACCAAGTAGATGTAGTGAATACTATAAAATAGCCTATAAAAAAGCAAGAAAAGAAGAAGAAAAGAAGAAATAGTCTAGCCTATTACAAGAGTACTGAAGCTTGTTAGTAGAAAGCTTGCTTCCCTGGGTAGGATTTGATTGATCATAGATGAGTCCATCTTGAGATGTCTGCCAACCCTAACTGGAGGAAAGGAGTTGAAGACTATTTGGTATAGCTACTAGACAAAACTGATATTTAACCATAATTAATAGGTGTTGAAGTGCTAACAATTGAACATATTCAAAAAATAAAAATTTACACTATTGTTTAGTTACTGAGCGAAATTTCTCCAGTTTTGCCCAACGAAAGGGCGAAATTACGAGTTATTTTCTGAAATATAATTTTTTCCATTGCCATTTAAAAAAAAGTCAAAGTTATATCATGATAAAGAAAATTGGTGGCACCGGTCAAATGTGTGGACTAGCTAGTCTCATGACTTGTGAGCACAATGGAAACAGTTTAATGCACTTGCTGCATTTTTCTTAATTTTCCTATAGTCATTGATATGTCAATCCACATTCCACCAACTCTACTACTAGAGAAAAGTTGTGCATTCCAACCTTTCAAGCTTCACTATTAGGAAAGAGAGTTTAATGGAAATGTTCAAATCACCATTCCTCCATCCTTTATTTGTGCTTCTTATTTTCCTTTCCATTTTTGAACAACCTCTAGCTCTAATTCATGCTCCTTCTTCATGTGGCCAACTCCGTGAAATAAAAGACCCTTTTCGTCTCCAAACGGATCCTCCTTCATGTGGATCCAAACAATATGAGCTCCTATGCAAGGAAAACAAAACATTCGTTCAACTCCCCACAAAAGACTATTATTACGTTATTGATATCTCGTACATGAACAAGACAATGACCTTAGTAGATAAAGCCTTCATCACTGGAGATTGTACCCTTCCTTCTATCTTTTATTCGATCCAATTAATTGCATATTCTGATCGCAATACATATTATTATTCCCCGCTTAACTTTATGTCTTTCATGAATTGTACAACTCAAGTTCAGCAGACGGACTATTGGGAGGTGCCTTGCCTAAGCAAAACTGGTACATATGTATATGCTTTTACTGGTCGTAAAGCACATTTTGCATCAATTCTTCGACCTTCCTGTGGTCCCCTAGGAGTGACACCTTTTGGAGGTGATACTACAATTGCCAATTCTTCAAAGGATCTTTTTCAGATTTTGCAAAAGGGCTTTGTGGTTAATTGGGGCAGGCAACCTCCCTCAACGTTCTATAGAATGATTTCTTGCATCCGGGAATCCGCAAGGTGATTTTACACACAAAAATCTATTCATTGTGGTATTACTTCTGAAAAAATCTTACATGTTACTTAATGTTATATATGCAGAAGCATCTTTAATGAAACAAATGGTAGTAAAGGCTTACCATTTCTTGTCCACGCTTTTCACGAAAGTGAGAGATACATCTGGGCATGCATGTATGAAAGGTTCATTCAATTAAGATACTACTACTCGTGGAACTATATGCTTGTTTTAATGGAGTTTCTACAACTTATAATATGTAAGACGTCATTATCGCAATAATACTATATACTTTAGTTCAGTTAATGATAAAACATTTTTATTTCCCTTGTTTTTTACTATTCTCATGGTTCATAACCTAATTGGAACCTAGTTTGCCTTGTTTGTAAATCAAATAATCTTGTAATATATTTTAGTATTGTGCCTCTTAGGTAGGTTCCTGTTCGTCCCCTTATCGATTATCTTCTTCATAATACACAAATTTTGGCACGAGCAAATTTCAATCGACTCCATCGATAAGTTCCTACAAGACCAACAAAGACTAATTGCACCGAAAAGATACGCCTACACCGACATTATCGCACTTACCAGTCACTTTAGAGAGAAGCTCGGACAAGGCGGTTTTGGGACCGTCTTTAGGGGTACATTATTGAGCAGACAACAAGTGGCTATTAAGATGCTTGGTAATTCCATATCGAATGGAGATGAATTTATCAATGAAGTTTCTACTCTGGGCAGAATCCACCATTTAAATGTCGTCCAACTTCTAGGGTACTGCTCAGACGGATCAAAGAGAGCACTTGTTTATGAATGCATGCCAAACGGATCACTGGACAAGTTTATTTTCTCTCGCAATGGTATAGCTCGAAGGGTGTTTACTTGGGCTAAGCTTAACCAGATAGCCTTAGGAGTTGCACACGGCATAGATTACCTGCACCGAGGTTGCGAAATGCAAATCTTGCATTTCGACATAAAACCTCATAACATCCTTCTGGACAATAATTTTAACCCGAAAATTTCTGATTTTGGCTTGGCAAAGCTGTATCCTCGGGATCATAGTCTTGTATCTCTGAGTGCCGCAAGAGGAACTATTGGGTATATGGCTCCTGAATTGGTCTCTAGGAGTTTTGGCGTGATTTCTTACAAATCTGATGTTTACAGTTTTGGAATGTTGTTGCTAGAAATGGCCGGAGGGAGAAGGAACGCAGATCCCAGAGTGGAGAATCTGAGTCAGGTTTACTATCCTTCTTGGATTTACGACAAACTAAAAGAACAAGACGGGTTTGAGATTAGTAGAACGTATGAGATAAACACAGCAGAAAGGAAGTTGTGCTTGGTCGGCCTGTGGTGCATTCAGATGAAATCGACTGATCGTCCACCAATGAGTAGAGTCGTGGAGATGCTTGAAGGAGATGCCGATAGCTTGGAAATGCCCCCACCGCCATTCTTTTCATCTTCCGGGAGCAACGCAGTAAGTAATGCTATCATGGGCTCAATTTCAATCGATATATCGGCAATTTCCGAAGAGGAAGAAGATGATCTACTTCATGATGAGTAGTTTTGTTTATTTGTATTTCAATAATTATTTCCAATAAATTATTTTGTTTTTAGGTTTTATCCATTTTGGTTGTCTTATTGTAAGATAATGTTGAAGTTAGGAAGTTAAGTCTGAGCCTTGTAGGCTTCTTTTTACTTTGAACTTTTAGCGAAAGCCCCTCTACGTAAATATTTGTATTTTTATTTTATTATTGGAATCTTTAGTAGGCTCTTGAGCTACTATTCAAAAAATATATATATTTACTAAATGAAATTTTGAGTTGTGAGTAGAAATGTCATGTTATATGACAAAATATTAGAAAATATTAGCGGCCTACTATTTTGGATTATAATTGGTTGTCTTATATATATTAGTATAGTCAGTGAACTAATGGATGACTCATGAATTCTTCAAAAAATGTGTTAGGAAAATATAAAGAGCGCCCTAAAATCCCCCACCATGTTAAAGCACTTGGTTTCTGTCAGTCAATATCTTTGACTAAATTTTATGCTAATCAGTGGACAAAGAATTGAATATCCAATGCCGCAACACGCTTCTTATGAATGAAGTTGAATTTAAAGGAATAGCCGTGTTCTTCCGACATTAAATATCAGTTATCATGACTATTTTTGCCAAAAAAAAAAAAAAAAAAAATTCATCCTGATTGTTTCAAACTATGGACATGGGCATACGTAATAAATCTATAAATTACCCACACCCTTTTGTTTCAACTCCTGTTAAGTATTTCATAATAAATCTATAAATTACGTACCCACACCCTTTATTTCAACTCCTTTTAAGTATTTCATTGTGTCACATCACTTCAATTATTTCAATCGTCAGATAATAAAATATGAATAAATCTTAGCCTTTTTTTTGAAAATAAATCTTTTTTTAAAACAAAATAAATCTTAGACATTAATTAATTATTGAACATTTAAAGCGTCTAAGGCAAAATCGATATAATACTGGGATTAGAGCTTACGCACGTCTCCTTGGAGATTTAACCAAAAATAATAATTTAAAGAATGTTTAAATCTCTCCTCATCAGAATTTCGTGCAATGGATCTATATTAAACACGTATCTGTAGAGACTTCTTGGTTGATTTGGAAAGAGTGTTATGTGTCGAATTCAGTACTTTAATGTGTTGAAGAGTATTAGAAACATAAGTGACCATCATTTTTCATTCTTCTTCTTTTTTCTTAAATTAAGTGGATACCATTTTTTTCTACACTTCTTTCAAAGAAAACACACTATGATGCCTAATTGGACAGAAAAATGAGAAATCACTTCGAAGTCTGATTTTGCAAGCACAAACAATGCACATAGAAATTGACTATCATTTTCACTCAAGAAAAAATAGCTTCTGAGAGAGATTCTAGTTCATTATGTCTATTCAAAAGATATTAGCAGATATTCTGATAAAAGACACTTCTTTGGGCTTGTTTTCAATATTTGGCAAGCAAACTTACAGTAGTTTGAATTGTTGATGAGCTTGAGAGAAATAACAGAGTTTTGGAATTATAAACATATAGTTAGAACAATGAAGCATAATAGTTTGGAGAAACTAAATCAGTAGTTGGATCTGTTAGTCTTGGTGCGCCAAAATCGTATCAAATAAAAATAGGATTTATTGTGGTGTAGGGCCGACAGTCTTCTGTGTAGCATCATTCTCAGACATAAAAAAGATTAATGTACAACACAAATTGGATGTAGGAACAGAAGTCAATCCAATGTAACCTCTCAAAAATCATATTTATATCATTCATGTATTCCATTTCCATTACATCTTCTATAAATTTCCGTTTTTTATGACACTACTACGAATTTCATAACAAAACAAACTCTCAGTAACCCACAAAACTTCCATGCTTCATTAAATTTGGAGATCTTTGATTTGCGTGCTTCTACTTTCCCACATTAGCCTATCATTTATTCAATTCTTCCACTTAAGGAAACATAAAGAAGTATAGACACATAGTTATGTCCTTAGACTAGAGAGGTTGAGTTAGAGGAGTGATTTTTTTAGATCAAATCCATAATTTGTAGGTTCATTGACTTTGCTAAATATGTATTATAGACGATTGTATTTAGTGGCACTCGAATTTAAGATCTCTCCCAAAGTTATAATGTATCTTGTTGCTTGAGCTAGGAAACTTTGACAAGTAAGAGCGGTTTTGCAATGAGAGGAGAGATTGCCATATTGATCAGTATTACTTGGCTTGGATTGACTGTTACTCCAAATAGATATTTCAATAGATCACTTTGACCAGTGTGTGGATGAAAAATGCTCACCACTTTTAATCTAAAAGGGGTGACTTGGAGTCTTGAACCAGGAAATTTCCACATATAATTTCTGATGCAATCGTTTTCTGTTATTTTCACTGACTTATAATATTACGACTGATTATATCTATCTGGTATCTAGCATGTGCACTAATTTAGCAATATTAATACTAATAACTATTTGTTATTCAAGCAAATAAATAAAAATTATTATCTTTGAAAAAATTCTTTTAAAGATAAAAGATTACATATAAATCCTACATTCTCCTCAATTCCCTATTTGATATTGATTAATGGAAATTCACAGGAAATGTTTAAGCTCCCCGTATTATCTCAAAGAAATAATTCCCTACAAAATACAGTAACCGAAAAGTCCATGATCTTAGAATTGATCCAATCATGTTAATGGTATCACAACATGTTAACGTGGTCTATTTCAAAACACGAATCTTTGAGCTATGAGATAGCAGACAACTGATGAAATTATCTCAGGATAACTGATATCATTATCTACAACTGACGCTAGACTTTCTAAACGAAAAATGGCCCAGGTGGCATTTCGATTGTATCAGCATTTCCTCCATTATCACTATGACTCTAGCCATAGTTCGGGTCGATACTCGATAGGAAGATTTCATTTGTATTAACCTTAACCCCACCAAACATTACTTCCTTTCTATCTATGATATATCGGAAGCTTCATTTATTTCGTTCACATGCTGCTTGCTTAGCTTATCATATATCCACGAATTAGTATAATACACTTGACTTGATTTATTATGTCACGGCCCAAAAACATCATGCACGAATACATTTAAAGTAATAGCAGGGTTAAAACAATGCAAACCAACTCTTGTCACGTAAAGTAAAAACAATAATACTAATTGGACAAATTCATATCTTTATTTTAGAATCATAATTACTTCCTTTGTACTTATTTTCAGGATTTTTTATATTATTTCAAGTATATTTTTCTTAGAATTCAGTTACTGCTGACGTTTGTCTTTAATTTCAGAAAATAAGTGAAATTGGGCCAAATGGATCTTAAAAAAAGCAATTCAGAGCTACATAGAGGGGAACCGAAGTTGGATCATGGATCAGCTCTTCGGGCCCGGTCTTATTTACTGCAACCGCGGCAGCTATCGCAACAACCGCGGGTCGTTGCCCAGTAGCGGTCGAGATGAAGATTATCGCGTTCAGATTTAGAAGGCGACAATGATTTTTCTGGAAGGTGCATATTTAATATTCCAGTTCTAATTGTGTGGAAAAAACATACTCATTTGACAGGAAGAATAAATCAGAGACGAGATTTGATCTTCAATCTGGATTAGACGGCAAGAGAATATTTGATTAGATCTTGATTGAGGATTAGATATAGGGTTTAGATTTGATAAGATTTTGGGTAGATTTATTTCTTTTTTTCATGTGTCCGACCCTTCACCTATAAAAGGGTAACCCTTGCGGTCTGTCAGAGCGTCACGAAATTTTATTGTAGTTTTAGTATGAGCCGAGCTTCATTGTAAGAGAAAGACAAATAATGTTGAAATGTTTTATGTATCATTTTATTTATCTTTTGAATTTAGTTATATACTCTTGTAACTAAACTCCTTTCTAGGGTAGAGTTCGAGTAGTAGTATCAATGCATTTTTCATCTCATATTTGTTTATGTTGTTTTCATTTTGAACTTAGTATTTCGTTTTGTATTTTTTCACTCCAACCCGTGACATATCTCAGATATACAGGTTAGCAGAAAAGTAAGTCGGGAGAAACCAGATCTGAAGGCTTAGACCTAGCATCTTAGTATTGGACCGCGTTGTAAGATTGACAAACCGGTGTTGAATTACTTGCACCATCATATGAGACCCTAGAGATGGAACCCTGCCGATTCGAAAAACAAAACAAAACTTGGTAGAGCGAGTACAGAAGTGTTGTTCTACTTCGGGGACTGTGTCAAGGAGTCAGGAGAACTTGAAGGCCTACTTGAGGAGGATTAAGTTAGAGCCCCTCGGCGCAACGACAAGTGAAAGACCCTTGCGTTTCAAGCATGAAGTTTGGCGATAGTGGCGAGTTGGCGCATAAAGGATTTCCCCAGAACACATCACAACTCTTGATTCTAGAACAGTTTGAGGATAAGTGACAATGACGGAGAATCCAAGCAAGACGGATGCCAAACCCGCAGAAACAAGAACAACACTGACAATGATGAGAGAGATTAGACGAAGATCTATGAAAGAGCTTGATCCCTAGAATCATCTTTTATCAACTTATGACTACCTATTACTGTGGATAAGGATCGTGACAGTCCAGTCCTTGATCCGATAGGCGACCACTTATTTTATTTTTAATTCAAAAACCAAAACCAATTAAACGATTTAATCTGAATTGCATTAAAAGAAACTAAAAATATTTACTCCTCCCTGTGGATTCAACACCTAAAGTACTACTGGATAATTTAGGGTAATTTAGAAAGTTGTTTTATTATATACCCTCGCTACACACCAAATATAAAATATAAATACAACTAAAATTGTTAGATAAAAATAAATACAAGTGTTGCGCTGCTGCACTCTCAAAAGAATATTTGTATGTCATCATCACCTATTGCCTCAAGCGCTACTTAGAAATGTTGACTGAGCGTTGGAAAATCTGATAATAATTAAATACTATCCACTACAACAACTACTAATCTACTAGAATGATAAATTATACTACCACTTTTATCGACATGCTACTACTACTTAAAAGAACTACCATTTACTACAAAAATTAATACTTTATAATATAAGTGGTACTATTGCAATATACAGATAA
This sequence comes from Juncus inflexus, assembly GCA_024447665.1. Taxonomy (NCBI): domain Eukaryota; kingdom Viridiplantae; phylum Streptophyta; class Magnoliopsida; order Poales; family Juncaceae; genus Juncus; species Juncus inflexus. The sequence goes on along the minus strand of JAJHPC010000007.1, from coordinate 12,103,295 downwards.
GTATATTTGAAACTTCGATAAGGTTGGCAATCACACGAGACTTATCTATAGACTGCAATATTGGATCTACTTGAGATAAGTTAGTCCACTGCACTCTCAACTACACGAGAGTGGTGTTTCCCGACTTCACCAAGGTGAAAAACGCGCCCCTTTTCAACAACCTAAGGAGACCATACTATTACCTCTAATAGTTTACAAGTTTCAGGACTGAACCAAAAATTGCTCTCTGGTACAAGCCTACCAAAAATGTCTGTTCATGAGTCTACCTCATCGTATATAGAAGCAATCTTCGAAGAATAATATTTTTCTACCACTACCATCTAACAACAATATCTACCATTTACTACATAATTCTACTTAAAATAACTACATTTATATAATATATGAAAAATAAAATAAAATAAATAAATAATAAAATGACCTTCTAAATATACTACCATCAAAACCGTTTCAGAGGTTTCTAGCGACTACAAGAATACCTAAACAATAACGAATGAAGAATTTATAAATATTTTAAGAACTTAATTATGCTAATTTGATCGGACACAGCAGTTAAAACTGATCTAGTTTTGAAATACTAACTAATAGATGTTTTACTACTACCGCTAATGACATCTGCTACAACCAACATCAACTTAAAAAATAAATAAAAACTCAGGCATTGTATTTAATCTTAGCCTAAAAAGTTTATTAATCCAACTATTAATTAATTAGATTCATATAAGTAGAAAGTCTAATCCATACCAAATTAATTAAACAAGGCTCAACTTCAAATAAACACCCAATCAAAATCTAATTGTTAGTTCTAGACCCAAACTCGAAATTAAAGTCAGCCCATGTATTTTCTCAGCCCAACAAATTTTAGTTAATAACTCAGTGGACATTAAACCGATTCATAACTCGACCCGTCTCTTCCGCATCCCCCTCTCCTCTCTCGCTTCTCCTTCTTCCCATGAATCAATAGATGGGCGGAGCGCCACCATTCAACACCTCCGACTCATCTCTCTGCTCAACAATTCCATTCGCCATCTCTCTACTTAATTCCGCTATTATCCGAAGTTATGATTTGTCCACAAATCAAACTCCATGCAATTTGAATGGCAATAATCGATGTAATACTGAGATTAGAGTACGAATTCAAGCATATATTAGCTCGACCGGCATCTTCTCTTGTGCGATTCTGCTAGCTACGCGCTCACTCTCCCTCTGTTCAGAAAAAGGAGAATATGTGTGTGCTTTTGGAGATGAAATAATGTCCAATTTCTATATAGATATGAGGCATCGTTCAATTTATTCAAGCCAATCAAAATGACATTTACATTTAGTCTTGATGGTGTAAACGGGTCTTCAAGGTAAGCAGCTTAAACACCCATTATCTCAAGCACTCTCTAATAATACGTAAAATGGATCTGAAGATGAATAATTAGTGACTCCTTGAATTCTCCCATAAAAAGACCCTCCAAATAATTGGGCATCGAATAATAATAATATGCATGCAAAGCAAGTGCATCATAAACTTTTGAGCACAAATGAAATCGTGGGAACCTGTCAACTCATGATTGGATAAAATATATTTTGACCAATTCTGTGTCCACCTCTGATTAGTTGATGGTTGATGGTTGATGGTGGATTCATAGCCAGGAAAAGACGAGGCAAATGGTTATGCACAAGGTATCATTTATGGTTGATGGTGGATGTGGTCTCCCTGTCCAATTGGAACGTGTATGATTGGTTGTGATTGATTGATTAATTATTTGCCATTTATTCTATGTGGATTCTATATTAACTTTCCACTTTTTTGTCTTTTGGAAAAGAATGGTGATGCAACACATTTTCGTACTTTTTCATAAAAAACAATGAAAAACAGAGGCTCTGTTACAGAGCCATCAGCAGCATAGCAACACAGATGGCATGTTGGTCCAGTAGAAAACTATCGCGCAGCAAATACCAAGTCCAGCTAAACGAAAAACAAATATCGGGCCAGGCTTGCGCATGGGCTGGGTGTTCAGTTTACACGTATTTTTCTCTTAAATAAACATGGCCTGCTATCTATTTTTTGAAGCTTATGAGCTTGGCGAAGTTATAAACATTTTGGGCCTTGCGATCTTTGTAACGGTTATGATCTATGTTGCACGGACACTTCAAAAATTCAGCCGTGTCCGTGTTTGATACTGTGTCGGATACAACACGTGGCGTCTCAAATATTTTATTATTAAAAAATCACCAGAATACTTCTCAGGACTCTTCTCAGACATGTGCATTGAGCTTGCTACCGCAATTATTGCATTATTTCACCATTCTCTTATTTTAAAGAAAGACTAGTTAATCTCATTTTGCTATTTCAGTAATTGTGGAACTACACATTTTAAAGTGTGTTTTGATTATTTAGTGTCAAGTTTTCATACACAAACATATAAAAAGTCAAATATCATGTATGCAAATATAAAAATACAACTTCAAATGTTATATATATTGTATCAATTATAAAATATTACGTATAACTTTCTAATTATAAGATAAAAATATTGTGTATGATTCTTTAAAATAAAATAAAATTGACATAAATAATATATACAATAATTAAATTATATATTATATTCATAAAAGTAATATAATAATATATATATATAAAGTATCGTGTCCTCTACTTTTTTTTATAATTGCCGTGTCCTGTCGGACATGACACCCGTGTTCATATCCGTGCAACATAGGTTATGATATATCAACATCCAAATTTTTTTTTGTTTTTTGAATTGTCAACATCCAAATTTTCACTGAACATTAACTCAAGTTTTACTTAACAATAATTTTTTGTTTACCATATAATATTACAGGACATAAAAAATTTGTGGAGGATGGGTGCATACAGCAAGGTAAAAATTTGCCCCGGCAAATAGACAAGCAATTAGACAGGAGCTAGATTTTGAGTGAGTGTAATAGACGGCAATTCAATCCCCAGACAACTAATTATCTGGGCCTTTCTCCAACTTCGGTCTTTAATCTCTTGATGTAGATGTCTTTGCAAAGAACGTCAAGTGTGGGGAAGACTTCACTATTCAAAGTCCTCAGCTGACAAGTCAATTTTAACTATCAGTCAACAATAAGCAACTCAATTCATTAATCTCGCCTTCTTCTCTTCATCACATCCATCCTTTCATTCTATGTTTCTACCTTACTTCTCTTTACCCTGTTCTCACAAGTCACAACACATGGCTATGCTTTCTACCCTTTTCTTTTTTATCTTTTTCCTTCAATCCGGAATCCAAATTGCCCTTTGCCGTAAGCATCACACCAACTTTTTCGACATTTGTAAGCCATCAAGGTGCAATGAAACCGGCCCTGAGATCCGATTCCCCTATCGACTCAAATCCAGTCCACCATCTTGTGGTGTGCCTGGTTTTGAGTTAACTTGCTCATCCAAAAACAACGACACTCTCCTAACTTTAACTAACTTAGGCTCGATGAAAGTAAAATCCCTTGATTATACGATCGGTTCCATAACTATAGAGCTTGATGACCCATGGCCTAGCTGCATACTTGAAAACCTAACCCTACTTCAAGAAAAAATTGTACCAATTCAAAACCTAACAACTCAAGTTTACGTGCCTTCCATTCAAGAAGTTATTCTGTTTACATGCCCCAAAATCATTACAAATAAGAGTTATGACTTAGCTGGGCCAATGTCCTGTATCAGCAGTGCAGGCAAATATGTTTATTTAGTATCACCCAATGACTGGATGGATATGATTCCATTGGAATGTGTTGTACTCGCGAGCGGCGTGAATATTAGTCTCAAGAGTGATTATTATAATCTGCCGTTTGATGTGCCGTTTGATGGGGCAGTTAATGATTTTCTTGTGAGAGGGTTGGTGCATCTAGATTTTATGAGTGTATGGAATTGCAGGGGAAGATGGTGCAGGGCCGGAAGATGGTGTACACCCGATTGTATAACACAAAGAGATATTATGGATGTATGCCAAATTTGCAATAGTAGGGGAAGATGGTGTGGATTCGATTTTACAGTAAATGAAGCATTTTGCAAGCCTCATAGTAATTTTCATTCAAACTTTTTCAGTTTCTTTTTACAAATGATTTTGTTCCTGTTGTATACTCTATCTTGGCACATAGAGTATTATAGATTCATATTATACACGAGACTCTAACACCTAAAGTTTATGTTTATTTTTTCAGATCTAAATGTCAAGATGATCATTTCAGGTAATTCATTGCATCCTAAAAGTTTGTAATTTGCATCAATGATTGAAAACTAATCTTTTAGCACATTTTTTGAAAATGAATAATAATTTCTTTCTTTTCAAAACTTTTCAGCTACCTCTGCTACTGCTTTTGTTATTCTTTTATCGATATCCGCACTACTGTTTTACTTCTCAAGGAAATCTGGCAAGGAAAAAGAAACCCGCTTAAAGGTGGAGCGATTCCTTGCTACTTACAAGGTCACAAAACCCACCCGCTACACCTTTAATGAACTAAAGAAGATAACAAAACACTTCAAGAATAAATTGGGTCAGGGCGGTTTCGGAAGTGTTTACAAGGGCGAGCTATCAAATGGCTTGCCAGTTGCAGTAAAAATACTAGAGAGGTCAAAAGGCGTTGGTGAAGAGTTCATAAATGAAGTAGCTACAATCGGAAGAATTCACCATATCAACATAGTTCGCCTCTTAGGGTTTTGCTCTGAAGGCACAAGACGCGCGCTAGTGTACGAGTTCATGCCAAATACTTCACTAGAGAAATATGTTATAACAAGAAAAAGCAGCAATGCTCTATCATTGAGAATGGAGAAGTTATTACAAATAGCAGTGGGTATTGCACGGGGGATCGAGTATTTGCACCAAGGGTGCAACGAACAGATCCTTCATTTTGACATCAAGCCTCATAATATTTTGCTTGATGGCAATCTGAATCCGAAAATTGCCGATTTCGGACTTGCAAAATTATGTGCAAAGGACCAAAGTATTATCACTATGACCGCAGCTCGGGGCACAATGGGTTATATTGCACCTGAGGTTTACTCAAGAAACTTTGGGACAGTATCTTACAAATCTGATGTTTATAGTTTTGGAATGTTATTAATAGAGATGGTTGTTGGTAAGAAGAGTGCAGATCCTGAAATTGAGAAGCAGAGTGATGAATACTTCCCCGAATTTATTTATGACCAGTTAGTACTGGGGCAACAGTTACAATTGGAGACTCAGATGAGCTCCATCGAAGAAGAGATTGTGAAGAAACTAATCACTATTGCCTTTTGGTGCGTGCAATGGAACCCAGCTACCCGTCCATCCATGACAAGAGTATTGCATATGTTAATCGCTAATTTGCAAGACTTACAAATGCCCCCAAAGCCATTTCTTTCCTCATTTGGGGCTTGAAAACAATCAAATCTTGATGTAATATAGAATTTTTAAATTTCTAGTTTGTATCCACAAGGAAGCTTACTATAATGATGTAATTTTTTTAAGTCCCTGAGTAATATATTGTAACGTAATAAAGAGAAAATGCTTAAAAATGTTGGGTCTCGGACGTGCATAACGTAGCGGAAAACAAAAAATTTCGTCCAAAACCAATCCGAGGATCCGTGCGTATCGGTTAAATTAAAGAAATAAATTTTAAAGATACCTTTCGGATTACGCTTAATCCGTGACGCTCAAACCATGCGTGTTGTCCATGCGTCTCTAAACCGGTTACCGTCCTAACCGATTTTACGTCCGTCTAGGCCGTCTAGGTCGGATCGTGCTCCACCGGAACTCTCAACAACCCGTTCTCATCTTCTTAGGCCGAATAGATCACAAGCGCCGAAAGTACGAACGCCTCTATCGGTATCCACACGAACAAACTTCTTAAAACGGGAAGAAGAACAATAAATATGCTAGTAGCTTGTTCTCCTTTTGCATAAGAAAACTCTTCTTATTTTATCTCACAAAAGATGCATATAATTCCTCTCATATAATCGCACTCTTTCATTTTGTCATACAAAAGGAAAGCACCCTTTCATAATTTTGTCATACAAATGAGAAAGGATATTTTTCTCTCTTTTGTCTCACAAAAGAGAATGATAAATAATGAGAGAAAGAATGATGTGGTGTGTTATGAATTTGGAGTCCTCTATGTCCTTATATAGAGATGAAGAGTCATGTCTCTTCACACAAAAAGATGTGTATGACATAACTCATCATTATCCATATGACATCATTTAGACTCTTCTAGATTACACAATCTTTTATGCTCATAGTCTTTATATACATATATATCAAATCTTATCAAATAAGATGACAATATATTTTGTGACATTCTTATGCAACTCATCATATAAGTCGCTAGGATATTTTGCGCCCGTTTCAGTTTGTTCTTTGTGTGTAACCCTGTAGGTTCACTTAATGTTGGCAATAGACTTAATAGTCTATAAATCATGAGCGGACTCTAGCAAGCCATCATGACTACCCAATTTAAGTGAATATCGGTGATCCGATTTACCTAATCAACAATCACGTATTTAGTCCCTTTGTCACGCGATATCTATATCGATCATAAGGCATGTAATACACCATCCTTATATTAATCGAATAATATTTCTTGATCCCAAATTAAACTGAACAAGAACAAATGACATTAATAACTCTTATTAATTCATTTGAGTATGGCCATACATTTCTTCAGTTCAATTCATCAAGAGGCCTAAAGATACCTGTCTCATTTATGAGAGGAACAAATCCCGTCTTGATTGCACTCATCCCTCTATATGATTCATTGTATATCTAATCATAACCGTTATGACCACCCGGTTAAAGGCTGTGTTAGATTATGTTATAGTATAAAATTACTCATGTTGGGAACCGAGATAATCTCAGGTCAAAGGACTATAAATACTTTAAGTTACAAGAATCGCTAATGACGTAAAACATGTAGCATTCTTATGGCGGGTCAGTCCAGTATATGGTCTCTAACATATACCTATGTTAATGACTTGATAACTATTTATCCATGATCAGTAAAACATAATCATCAGTCAACTTATATACTGGAAAATATTTATAGCTTGTATATAAATATATATTTATATGTATCTGCAAGTATATTTGTCTCCACAAATATCCTATAAATGACCAGGGACGATTTAGAATAGCATTCATAACACTTTATAATTTTACTATCAAAGTCACGCACTTCGATGACATAAAGCTGAATTGCATATTCATGGTCTATTTTAATTATATTAAAATAACCTATACGCACATATTATATGAAATATCTTAGAATAAATATTATGTTTGTTATTACAATCCATTATCTAGGTCACAAACACTTTGGCCTAGAGCATAACACCATCAATCTCCCACTTGCACTAGGCCAAATCAACCAAGTATCTCATACTCATTGATCTACGTGGTATCATATACCAGTTGACCTAACATGATCACCATCATTTGCGGGATTGGGTTCTTAAATGGATTATCAAACATTGTCATATGCAAATACTTTGCATATTTTTATGTCCACCTGAATCTAAGAAAAATACTTTATCCTTCTCAAGTATATAATCATACTCTTGATTATTATTTATTGACTTTCACTAAGATTAAACTTATGTGTGCATGTTACACTTAATCACATCATATGTAATTATGCTCCCACTGAATTTCTTGTCAACATAAGATTTATCTTTAATTTTTTGATAAAACCAAACTGTTTAGTTATTTCATCAAATAATAAATATTCACCTAGAGATGTTTGCTTTAATTTATAAATGAATTTATGCAACTTGCAAACTCTTTTCAAAAATTTTAGGATAGACAAAACTGTCAAGTTGTATCATATACATACTTTCATAGGTTTTTATTAAGAAACAACGTCTTGACATCCACTTGGCATCTTTTATAGTCATACTATGAACATATGCCCAAAAAAAAAATTTGAAATACATAAGCATGATGACTTGGAAAAATATTATCATATTCTATACTATGAGTTTAACTTAACCACAAATCATCCATTATATGTTTGCACATTATCCATGTCAGTCTTTCTTTTAAAACCGTATTTCCATCTGATGGATCAATATAATTCAAAACTTGATTGTCTGACATGGATTACATATCAACTTTCAAAGTCTCTAACCATTAGAGCCTTGACTCATCATAGTCTATTAGTAGAATGTGGACTCATCATCTATGAGTACGAAATTTTTATCATTAGACACGAAAAATCTATATTTTTCGGACCTGCGATAAATTCTAGTTGATCTACATGAATACACTTATGTTATATACTCAGACTCTTCAACATCTTGAGAGTCTAGTTGATTAATTGCAGACTCAATCACTAGTTGAAATCTCAATATTTTCAATATCTATAGCTATTGCATATGCAAATTTTCTGTCAATTACAGTTTTATTTCGGTTCCATTTCTTTCCAGTAAAGACATAATTTATTGATATCTCAATATTTTCAATATTGCCAGGTACCTGAACCTCTACAGAGGTTATAACCCCTTCTGGGGTTATTTGCTCATTTATGTCTTCTATCCTTCTATCGTCAATATTCTTTTCGGAAGAATCTATATCTTTAGGAGTGCCAACCTTATCGTGCATTCGTTTCTTCCCTGGATTTTTATCTTTGGAACTGATTGGTCGATCACGCTTTTGGCGTATATCACACTTAGGATTATCCAAGGGTATTTCAATACGAGCCGGCACATTTGCTGCTGGAATATGTGATTTAGTTACTTTTTTTGTATCGACAAATGTATCGGATAATTGATTTGCAATTTGTTGCAAATGAATAATCTTCTGAACTTCTAGTTCATATTGATTTGTTTGAGGATCAAAATGATACATTGATGATGCATTCCGTGTAACTTCTTGTTTTTCCAGCATTCGTTTCTCTCCCCCTAATGCTGGGAACATGGTTTCATCAAATTTACAGTCTGCAAATCTTGCCGTAAATAGATCTCCAGCTAATGGTTCGAGATACTTAATAATCGATGGAGAATCGAAACCAACATAAATTCCCAACCTTCTTTGAGGTCCCATTTTTGTGCGCTGCGGTGGAGCTACCGGAACATATACAACACATCCAGAAGTTTTTATAGGGGATATATTTGACTGCTGGCCAGTTACGAGTTGTATGGGGGAGTACTTATGATAAGCAGTTGGCCTTAATCAAATTAGTGCTGCAGCATGTAATATTGCATGGCCCCATACAGATGACGTTAATTTTGATTTCATAATTAGGGGTCTTGCGATTAATTGTAATCGTTTCATAAAGTATTCGGCTAGACCATTTTGCGTGTGTATGTGGGCCACATGATGCTCAATTTTAATCCCAATTGACATACAATAATCATTAAATGCTTGGGATGTGAATTCACCGGCATTATCAAGATGAATGGTTTTAATTGTATAATCCGGGAATTATGCTCTTAATCTAATTATTTGAGCAAAAAATCTCGCGAATGCAACATTCCGAGAAGATAATAGACATACATGTGACCATCTAGTAGATGCATCTAATAATACCATAAAGTACTTAAATGATCCACATGATGGTGTAATTGGCCCACATATATCACCTTGGATACGCTCAAGGAAATTGGATGATTCATTCCTAACCCTAGTTAGCAATGGTTTAGTGGTTAGTTTTCCCTTATAACATGCAGCACATGATATCTCATTTGATGAAAGAAACTTCTGGTTCTTTAATTGATGCCCATTTGAATTTTCTACAATTCTTCGCATCATTATGATTAGTTTTCCCTTATAACATGCAGCACATGATATCTCATTTGATGAAAGAAACTTTTAGTTCTTTAATTGATGCCCATTTGAATTTTCTACAATTTTTCGCATCATTATTGCTCAAGGATGACCCAAGCGTTCATGCCATGCCATAAAATTGCTTTGTGAATTATTAAATTTATTTTTCATTACAGCATGATGGGCCTCAATTGTACGGATACGTGTGTAATATAAGCCTATTGACAAAGCACGCAATCTTTCTAAGATGCATTTATTACCTGAAATAATATTTGTTATGTAAAGGCACTCAATATTACCTTCATTCATTGTTTCAATATGATATCCATTTCGGCGGATATCTTTAAAACTTAGCAAATTTCTTTTTGATTTAGTAGATAATAGAGCATCATCTATTATAAACTTTATTTCTCTAGGCAGTAAAATAGTAGCTCTTCCAGAGTCCTCTATTAAGTTTGAGGTGCCTGATATACTATTAATATTTACTTTTAACTTTGTCAAATTTGCAAAATATTTTACGTTCTTAAGTATAGTATGTGTAGTTGCACTATCTGCTAGGCATATATCATTGTTATCATTGTTATCCATTTTCATAATATTAAAAGGAAACAAGATCTTTAGGTCTCTTCATTTATCAAACAAAAACAAATACAACATAAGATAAGTATTACATCAAAATAAACTTGCTAAAAGAAATACTCTTTAATAAAGCAAATATACTAGAAAATAAAGATACAATAAAATATTATTGACGCATGAAGGAAAATTATTTTAGTCTTGAGTATCTTCATTAGCAAGGGAGTATTCATTATCTCCACTTGGGTTGTTAATATAATCTTCCACATTCAAGTGTGTATTAATCACGGGCAAATCCAACTGGTCTTCATCATCTTAATAGACCAAATTAACCTCTTTAGTATTTTATTTCTCTTTCAGGGAGGCTTGATAAAGTTCAGTGAGGTGCTTTGGTGTACGATAAGTACGCGACCAGTGCCCTTTCATACCACATCTAAGACATTGATCCTCAGACACCTTTCGGGTGATATTTTGAGGTTTCTCGCTTCTTTCATGTGCGGGTTTCTAAATTTCACCATTACAGTTCCAAGAATGAATTTTACCTCAGCTTCTTCCATGTCCGTGTCCACGACCGTGATTACGGCCATTAAATGTAGCAGCATTCGCTTCTAGAAATGGGGTAGATCTTGTAAGATGAGACTACATCGGCATTCGCTTATGGGAATAGGCTAGAACTTGTTGAACGAGCCTCATGATTTTTAAGTAATAATTTGTTATTCTGTTCAGCTGCAAGCTGGCTCCACTTTGATGGTGTCTTCCAGACCCACGGCATCAAGGTGGATCTCTTCATTGAGGGTCCATGACAGATAATTGTTGCGCGATATATTAAGGGCAACAAACTCAAGTTTCGTTAAATTTGCCATGTTGAAGCTATATAGGTGGGATAAATTAAATTAGACCCTTGCCAATTTTATATTGAAACTTCAGGTTTCAATAAGAATATATTCCAAATTTTACGTTCATTAATAAACTAAACTGCAGGTGCATAGAAATAGATGTGCGGAAAATAAATGTACAGAAAGTAAATATGCATATAATAAATGTACATAGATAAATATACTGCAACCTCTGGTGCATAAAAATAGACATGCAACTTCTGGTTGCGTAAAAATTTAACAAGCAACTTCTGATGCGTAATGAAAAGTAAAATAAATATGCAACTTCTGGTTGCGTAAATAGAAATTGAATAAGCATCTTCGGGTGCAACATTAAAGATAAAAATAAACATGCAACTTCCAGTTGCGTAAATAGAATGTAAACAAGCAACTTCTGGTGCGTAATTAAAAGTAAGATAAATATTCAACTTCTGGTTGCTTAAATAAAAACTGAACGGGCACTTTTGGTGCTTAGTTAAGAATAAATTAAACATGCAACTTCTGGTTGCTTAATATTAAAAATAAAATAAAAAATTAAGCGAGCAAATTATGGTGCTTAATAAAATAAACAATCAATTTCTTGTTGCTTAATATTAAAAATAAAATGAACAACTAAACAAGCAACTTCTGGTGCTTTTAAAAATAAACATGTATCGATAATAACATGTTGTTAGAAGTTCAAATAAGTAAATAGAATAAAAGTTTAGTCAATCGGAAGAAAAGAAACTGAATAAGAAAATATTGATGTATAAGAAATATCGAGAATTCTTACCTCACTTACGTTAGGTCAGAGTGTCTGCTGATAACGTGTTGAATATAAAAGAGTAATAACATAAGAAAGGAGGATTTGGAGGAGGTAAATATTTCTTAGAGTTTGGAAGAGAGAAATTGTTTCTTCCAATTTGTGAAGAGTTACCAAAAGAGAATGGTGAAAATGCACCAAATATAATAGTCTCTACCCCTTTATATAGTGAAGGGTGAGCATTCTACTCTAGAATCTATCATAGAATTCAACATTCTACTCTAGAATCTATCCTAGAATTTAATACAAAATATACAAACAAATACCCTGCAATAACTCCTCATACAATACAAGATATTTACATCTTTACAAGTGGAGATTTGCAATAACTCTTCACATGGCAAGAGGAATGTATTTGGCCATCCTTAATTAAAATATATTCATAACTCTTCACATGCTAAGGGGATAATTATTTGGACATCCATAATTAATATATTCACAACACAATCATCTATTTCTACATACATTTCTTTGTTCAACAATCCATAGCAAGAATACTTCTTTCTTCGATAAACAAGTGCTCAAATCTCCTTTTCTCTTCAAGACGCCGAAATATGAGTTAATGCTCCTCATTCTTGTTTTTCTTTTCCTCTGCAAAATCAGAACAAAATTCTAATACCAAAACTATTACGCATTGGTACAAACTCATTATTTCTCTTTCTTCTTCCTTGAAAAAACTTTTACAAAACTTTAAAACTGATTTTTTTAGATTTTTTTTCTCTCTAAAAACCATTAAAAACCTCAAAATTCTCTCAAAATGAGCCAACGCTCTCTTTTCTACAAAACTTCAAAACCACTTTCTTGAGGTTTCTAAAAACCACTAAAAGCACAAAATTCTCTCAAAATGAGCCAACGCTCTCTCTTCTACAAAATTTTAAAATTAATTTTTTGAGATTTATTTTCTCCAGAAGTCACTAAAAATACAAAATTCTCTCAAAATGAGCCAACGCTCTCTCTTCAACAAAAATTTAAAATCATTTTCTTGATATTTGTTTTCTCTAAAAACCACTAAAAATCACAAAATTCTCTCAAAATGAGATAACGCTATCTTTTCTACAAAACTTTAAAACCAATTTCTTGAGATTCTTTTCTAAAAACCACAAAATTCATTCAAAATGAGCTAACATTCTCTCTTCTTCTTCTTCTTCTTCTTCTTCTTCTTCTTCTTCTTCTTCTTCTTCTTCCGCTAAAAATTCATAAAGAAATATTAAAAAAATATTGGTACAATACTGATACAGATTGGTACTAAGACTAATGTGTCAGTTAAATAATTCTCGAGTTTACGACCCAACCTCAATGTTGATAAATCTCCTGCTGAGTTTGCGAGGGACTATTAGAGTAAATAATTGAATATGGATCTTTCATATATTAGGCTAAAATTATAGTTGGGATGTTTGGTTATCACATCTCTTCACTACTTTAGTGGTAGTTAATAGATGAATAATTGTGATCCAATCATGTTTAGATGAATTGTTGAGTTTGTATGAGTTAGTTCTGGTATGAATTAATTTGTTTTAGTTTTAATGTAATTATCCTAGCCTAAGCTTTAAAGATGCTTGCAAAATGGGGTTACGAGCCATTCGAAAAAAATGTAGCAGGGAGAAGATGAACAAAGTCATGAGGAACATGTTCAAGTGCATGAAGAAAGAATTTGTTCAGTTGAATTAATTTCTCGGCCGGCTTCTGATGGTGTTATGCTCTAGGCCAAAGTGTTTGTGACCTAGATGATGGATTGTAATAACAAACATAATATTTATTCTAAGATATTTCACATAATATGTGCGTATAGGTTATTTTAATATAATTAAAATAGACCATGAATATGCAATTCAGCCTTATGTCATCAAAGTGCGTGACTTTGATAGTAAAACTATAAAGTGTTATGAATGCTATTCTAAATCATCCCTGGTCATTTATAGGATATTTGTGGAGACAAACATACTTGCAGATACATATAAATATATATTTATATACAAGCTATAAATGTACACCAAGTATATTAGTTGACTCGATGATTATGTTTTACTGATCATGGATAAATAGTTATCAAGTCATTAACATAGGTATATGTTAGAGACCATATACTGGACTGACCCGCCATAAGAATGCTACATGTTTTACGTCATTAGCGATTCTTGTAACATAACATATTTGTAGTCATTTGACCTGAGATTGTCTCGGTTCCCAACATGAGTAATTTTATACTTTAATATAATCTAACACTGCCTTTAACCGGGTGGCCATAACGGTTATGATTAGGTATACAATGAATCATATAGAGGGATGAGTGCAATCAAGACGGGATTTGTTCCTCTCATAAATGAGAGAGATATCTTTAGGGCTCTTGATGAATTGAACTGAAGAAATGTATGGCCATACTCAAATGAATTAATAAGAGTTATTAATGTCATTTGTTCTTGTTCAGTTTAATTTGGGATCAAGAAATATTATTCGATTAATATAAGGATGGCGTATTACATGCCTTATGATCGCTATAGATATCGCGTGACAAAGGGACTAAATACGTGATTGTTGATTAGGTAAATCAGATCACCGATATTCACTTAAATTTGGTAGTCATGATGGCTTGCTAGAGTCCGCTCATGATTTATAGACTGTCAAGTCTATTGCCAACATTAAGTGAACCTACAGGGCACACACAAAGAACAAACTGAAACGGGCGCAGAAAATCCTAACGACTTATATGATGAGTTGCACAAGAATGTCACAAAATATATTATCATCTTATGTGATAAGATGTGATATATATGTATATAAAGACTATGAGCACAAAAGATATAAGGACATAGAGGGCTCCAAATTCACAAGACAACACATCATTCCCTCTCTCTCTCATTATTTCTCATTCTCTTTTGTGAGACAAAAGAGAGAAAATATACTTTCTAATTTGTATGACAAAATTATGAAAGGGTGCTTTCTTTTTGTATGACAAAAATGAAAGAGTGCGATTATATGAGAGGAATTATATACATCTTTCGTGAGATAAAATAAGAAAAGTTTTTTTATGCAAGAGGAGAACAAGATACTAGCATATATATTGTTCTTCTTCCCGTTTTAAGAAGTTTGTTCGTGTGGATACCGGTAGAGGCGTTCGTACTTTCGGCGCTTGTGATCTATTCAGTGTAAGAAGATGAGAACGAGTTGTTGAGAGTTTTGTTGGAGACCGATTGTGTGTGCGGTAGATAACTTCCGCGCAATCCGACCTAGACGGCCTAGACGGACGTAAAATTGGTTAGGAAGGTAACCGGTTTAGAGGCGCATGGACAACACGCATGGTTTGAGCGTCACGGATTAAGCGTAATCCAAAAGGTATCTTTAAGATTTATTTCTTTGATTTAACCGATACGCACGGATCCTTGGATTGGTTTTGGACTAAATTTTTATTTTCCGCTGCGTTATGCATGTCCGAGACCCAACAGTGGTATCAGAGCGACGTGCGTGTTTCGGTTAAATTGAGTCGGTATATATGTGATATATACTATTTAGATACCATTTATAATTTTGATTTATAATTATAAGGCTTGCATATAGAGTATTCAAGTGTTAAATATTCTTAATAGAAAAAATGCGATTAATGGATATGATCCAAGAGTTGCATCCAAAGAATGCGACCAAAGGATATGACCAAAGGATGTGATCCAAAAGTTATGTCCAAAAGATGCGATCAAAAGATGCGATGAATAGATGCGATCCAAAAGTTGTGTCCAAAAGATGCCACCAAGGGATACGATCCAAAGTTTGCGTCCAAGTGTTGCATCCAAGAGTTGCGACCAAGAAATATGATCCAAAGGTCACGACCAAGGATTGCGTCTAAAAGGTGCGACCAAGGAATGCGATCCAAAAGTAGAGTCCAAGAGTTGCGACGAAAGGGTGTGACTAAAGGGTGTGACCAACGGATGCGATCCAAATGTCACGTCCATAAGGTTGCGACGAATGAGTGCAACCAAAAGGTGCGACTAACGGGTGTGACCAAGGGATGCGATTCAAATGTCACATCCAAAAGACGCGACGAAAGGTTGCGACCAACGGATGCAACCAAAGGGTGCGACAAAAAGGTGCGACTAACGGGTGTGACCAAGGGATGCGATTCAAATGTCACATCCAAAAGATGCGACGAAAGGTTGTGACCAAAGGGTGCGACTAAAGGGTGTGACCAACGGATGCGATCCAAACGTCACGTCCATAAGGTTGCGACGAATAGGTGCGATCAAAGGGTGCGATTAAAGGGTGTGACCAACGGATGCGATCCAAATGTCACGTCCATAAGGTTGCGACGAATGGGTGCAACCAAAGGGTGCAACCAAAGAGTGTGACTAAAGGGTGTGACCAATGGATATGATCCAAATATCACGTCCAATAGGTTACGACTAACGGTTGCGACCAAGAGGTGCGATCCCGGGTGTAATCGACAAGCGCAACTAAGAGGTACGACCGAAAAGGTGCAATCGCAAGAGTTGCGACGTCTTGAATAGTTGTGTCTTCATGGAAGGGTGCATACCATGAATTGCCTTTTTGAAATGGTGCATGTGATGCATTATTTCATGAAAAGTTGTATGTGATGTATTGAATTCATGAAAAGATGCCTATGATGTATTAATGTGTAGAAAAATGTGTGTTGACAAAGTTGACCAAGTGTTGACCATGTTGATCATGTTGATAGTTGACTGTTGACCCATTGTGTTGACTGTGGACTATGTTGACTGTTGATTGTATTGACTTGTTAATTGTTGACAGATTGACTACACTAATTTACCCCTTCCTTGTTGACCATTGAATTGGTCAAAAGTTGATCATGACCTAGTCAAAATATTGACCATTGACTGTTGACCTTGTCAAATGTTGATCGCTGACCGAGTCAAATGTTGACCAAATCAAATATTAATTTTTAACTTGTCAAATGTAGACAATGACGACCGTGCCCCAAATTCGCATTCATATATATATATATATATATATATATATATATATATATATATATATATATATATATATATATATATATATATATATATATTATAAATGGTTAAATAATCGAAACATAATATCATTATGTTTATATTTGATATTTTTGTTGCTACGTGTTGATAGAATGAAAGAGTTCATTGGGCATAACACATCCATCATGGAGATGAAGGAGTTCATCGTCCGTCATGAATACATCATTAAGATGACAAGTTCATTCTTAACCACACATCATGGCAATGAAAGAGTTCATCGATTTCTATACATGGAGATAAGATTTCCAAATACAATCTAAAAAAAAATATTTCATGGAGATGAAACATATATTAGGAAATCTTTATGTTAGTTCATAAAAATCAAGGCCATGATATATCATTGTTATTATCTTTATTCTATTAGTACATGTGATGTTCTTCGAATATTGCATAATAAAATATAATATTAAATAAAATCCCTCAAAACAATGTTAAGTCATGAAGTGCCTTCCATAAGTCTAAATCTCTCGATATTATGATCGACTCTGCATAGGTCATGCCAAAGCTGGGTATGTAGGGATAATCTTACGAGGAGAGTGATGATGTTATGCTCTAGGCCAAAGAATTGCATCCAAGAGTTGCATCCAAAGAATGCGACCAAAGATGCGATAAATGGATATGATCCAAGAGTTGGATCCAAAGAATGCGACCAATTTATATGACCAAATGATCTGATCCAAAAGTTATGTTCAAGAGATGGGATCAAAAGATGCAATGAATAGATGTGATCCAGAAGTTGTGTCCAAAAGATGCCGCCAAGGGATACGATTCAAAGGTTGCGTCCAAGTGTTGAATCCAAGAGTTGCGACCAAGAAATATGATCCAAAGGTCACGACCAAGGATTGCGTCTAAAAGGTGCGACCAAGGAAAGCTATCCAAAAGTTGAGTCCAAGAGTTGCGACCAAAGGGTGTGACTAAAGGGTGTGACCAACGGATGCGATCCAAATGTCACATCCATAAGGTTGCGAAGAATGGGTGCGACCAAAAGGTGCGACTAACGGGTGTGACCAAGGGATGCGATTCAAAAAGTCACATCCAAAAGACGCGACGAATGGTTGCGACCAACGGATGCGACCAAAGGGTGCGACCAACGGATGTGATCCAAATGTCATGTCCATAAGGTTGCGACGAATGGGTGCGACCAAAAGGTGCGACTAACGGATGTGACCAAGGGATGCGATTCAAGTGTCACATCCAAAAGACGCGACGAAAGGTTGCGACCAAAGGGTGCGACTAAAGGGTGTGACCAACGGATGCGATCCAAATGTCACGTCCATAAGGTTGCGACGAATGGGTGCGACCAAAAGGTGCGACTAAAGGGTGTGACCAACGGATGCGATCTAAATGTCACGTCCATAAGGTTGCGACGAATGGGTGCGACCAAAGGGTGCGACTAAATGGTGTGACCAATGGATATGATCCAAATATCACGTCCAATAGGTTGTGACTAACGGTTGCGACCAAGAGGTGCGACCAACAGGTGTAATCGACATGCGCAACTAAGAGGTATGACCGAAAAGGTGCAATCGCAAGAGTTGCGAGCTCTTGAATAGATGTGTCTTCATGAAAGGGTGGATACCATGAATTGCCTTTTTGAAATGGTGCATATGATGCATTATTTCATGAAAAGTTGCATGTGATGTAGTGAATTCATGAAAAGATCCCAGGTGTTGACCATGTTGATCATGTTGACAATTGACTGTTGACCCACTGTGTTGACTGTGGACTATGCTGACTGTTGACTGTATTGACTGTTAATTGTTGATAGTTGACTACACTAATTTACCCCTTATTGTTGACCATTAAATTGGTCAAAAGTTGATCATGACCTGGTCAAAATATTGACCATTGACTGTTGACCTTGTCAAATGTTGATCGTTGACTGAGTCTAATGTTGACCAAATCAAATATTGGTTTTTGACTTGTCAAATGTTGACAATGATGACCGTGCCCCAAATTCGTATTCATAAGCCTTATATATATATATATATATATATATATATTTTATATGGTTAAATAATCGAAACATAATATGGTTATGTTTATATTTGATATATTTGTTGATACGTGTTGATATAATGAAAGAGTTCATTAGGCATAACACATCCATCATGGAGATGAAGGAGTTCATGATCTTTCATGAATACATCATTAAGATGACAAGTTCATTTTTAACCACACATCATGACGATGAAAGAGTTCATCGATTTCTATACATGGAGATAAGATTTTCATATACAATCTAAGAAAAATTTCATGGAGATGAAATATATATTAGGAAATCTTTATGTTAGTTCATAAAGATCAAGGCTATGATATATCATCGTTATTATTTTTATTCTATTGGTACATGTGATGTTCTTTGAATATTGCATAATAACATATAATATTAAATAAAATCCCTCAAAACAATGTTAAGTCATGAAGTGCCTTCCATAAGTCTAAATCTCTCGATACTCTGATCGGCCCTGCATAGGTCATGCCAAAGCTGGGTATGTAGGGACAATCTTAGGAGGAGAGAATGCAGGAAATGGGGGCCAACATAGGTCATGCCAAAGCTGAGTGTGTTGGGTACTATTTTGCCGATGATTAGACATGGTTTGATTTAACTGGGCTATCAAGTCGGACTTTGGTTCGGGGCATACGATAGGATATATACGCCGGGCATATGATGCTTATCCTATGTTGTTCAAGAGTTGTATGAGATACAATTGGAATTATTTCTACCTAAATAAGTTAAGTTCTGGGCGATGAGCCAAAGCTCACTTAGGACTTAATTGAAATATGGATCTTGTCTCACTATGAAACTTCATGGATTGAAAGTTTCCGAATCAATGCGATTGAGGGTTATTGATTTGATAAAAAATAGTGGGAGCCATTATATGAAATATTTAAAGAATAATAGTCTTTGCATATTATTCAAATCGAATAGTATATCTATTCATGTCTCACAATAGGTCCTTGAGAAGGACAGATAACATAAGATGCTAATAATCGTTAACATGAACATGGACAAGTATTGTCGATAATGTTCTCGTGCTTAAAAGGAACGTAAAAAGTACTCCCAAAGATAAGGGCAAGATGTTGCCGAGGCTTCGACCTTAGGTAAGAAATTAGTATCTTTTGCAGTGAATCGGTTCATTGAAAGAAACCATAATTTCTCTAGAAGATATGAAAAAGTGAATGAAAGGATAGTGTGACTACCGCTTCAAGTATTTTTGTTATAGAAATTAACTTGTCTATTACACATCATGTGTATTAGATACACGATGTGAGTCACACATTTGTGAAAATGTGCTGACAAAGTTGTAGACTATTGAGTAAATATGAAGTTAACATATGAGTGACAAATGTATCAAAATTTGTTACATTTTCTCAAGTAACTCATTTATTTACATTGTCTTTTTGGACTTATCGCCGACATAAATAATTGTTATTTAATGTCAACAATAAATTTTGTATTATCTATAGTTCGAGTTTATCTATAAATGGTTATTAATTTATTATTGAGAACAATAATTTCACCATTCACAAATGTCAATTTTCTTTGGAAATGTTCCAATAGAAAAAATTACCTTTTGTGTTATATCGAACAAGATAATTATAAGTCTATCTATAACATTAATATAAGAATTTAAATCTAGCATTATCGCTTGGTCTACTTAAATAACATGAACATTTATTAAATCCATTAAGATGGATTTTCAAATTCATTTGATTTTGAATCATTTGAGACATGTGTAACTTATTTATTAGACAAGATGACATAAACGTCTTTCACAAAGTAAGGTGAAAGCAAGTTACTTATTGGCTCTCATACATAGTGATGTATGTTCATCATTGAGTGAAGGTGCTAGAGAAAACTACTTCATCACTTTATTGAACCAATAAATTTGAATATTTTGAAAAGTTCAAAACTTTCAAATAATGAAGTAGACAATAAACTTGGCTTTGAAAAATCAAATTTCTTCGATGAGATCGAGGAGTCGAGAATCAAGTGTTTGATGATCATGATAATGATATCGAACTTTATTAGATATAGTTCGATTATGATGAGTCAAATATATCTTCTATTTCTTTTGGGGTTACGCTCTTTTTGCATTTATGCTGAATATAATTCCTTCTAAAGTAGTTGTAAAAGACTCCATATGCGATATGGACTGCTTGGTGTATCAGATTATCTTTTATCAAGATTTGAGGATATGATACTTAATTGAAGTATCATGCATCTAATCGGATTAATGCTTATTGTGGAATATCCTAAGAAAAGTAAAGGATATTACTTCTATAATTAATATGAGAACAAAGTGTTTGTTACTCGAAAATTATATCTCTTTGGAAGAAGTGTTTCCAAAAGAATTAGTTGGAGTAAATTTGAAAAGTTCAAATTCCACATACTGACAGTAATGCTCGAATGGAAATTAATTCAGATTTTAACTAGTGATTGAGTCTGCAATTAATCAACTAGACTCTCAAGATGTTGAAGAGTCTGAGTATATAACATAAGTGTATTCATGTAGATCTATTAGAATTTATCGCAGGCCCGAAAAATATAGATTTTCCGTGTCTAATGATAAAAATTTTGTACTCATAGATGATGAGTCCACATTCTACTAATAGACTATGATGGGTCAAGGTTCTAATGGTTAGAGACTTTGAAATTGAGATGTAATCCATATCAGACAATCAAGTTTAGAATTTGATTGATCCATCAGATGGAAATACGGTTCTAAAAGAAAGACCGACATGGATAATGTGCAAACATATAATGCATGATTTGTGGTTAAGTTAAGCTCATAGTATAGACTATGATAATATTTTTCCAAGTCATCATGTTTATGTATTTCAGAATTTTCTTGGGCATATGTTCATAGTATGACTATAAAAGATGCCAAGTGGATGTCAAGACGTTGTTTCTTAATAGAAACATATGAAAGTATGTATATGATACAACTTGAGAGTTTTGTCTATCCTAAAAATTTTGAAAAGAGTTTGCAAGTTGCATAAATTCTTTTATGAATTAAAGCAAACATCTCTAGGTGAATATTTATTATTTGATGAAATAACCAAACAGTTTGGTTTTATCAAAAATTAAAGATAAATCTTATGTTGACAAGAAATTCAGTGGTAGCATAATTACATATGATGTGAATTAAGTGTAATAAGCACACATAAGTTTAATCTTAGTGAAAGTCACTAAATAATAATCAAGAGTATGATTATATACTTGAGAAGGATAAAGTATTCTTCTTAGAGTCAGGTGGACATAAAAATATGCAAAGTATTTGCATATGACAATGTTTGATAATCCATTTAAGAACCCAATCCCGCAAATGATGGTGATCATGGTAGGTAAACTGGTATATGATACCACGTAGATCAATGAGTATGAGATACTTGGTTGATTTGGCCTAGTGCAAGTGGGAGATTGATGGTGTTATGCTCTATGCCAAAGTGTTTGTGACTTAGATGATGGATTGTAATAACAAACATAATATTTATTCTAAGATATTTCATATAATATGTGCGTATAGATTATTTTAATATAATTAAAATAGCTCATGAATATGCAATTCAGCTTTATGTCATCAAAGTGCGTGACTTTGATAGTAAAACTATAAAGTGTCATGAATGCTATTCTAAATCGTCCCTGGTTATTTATAGGATATTTGTGGAGACAAATATACTTGTAGATACATATAAATATATATTTATATACAAGCTATAAACGTACACCAGTATATTAGTTGACTGATGATTATGTTTTACTGATCATGGATAAATAGTTATCAAGTCATTAACATAGGTATATGTTAGAGACCATATAATGGACTGACCCGCCATAAGAATGCTACATGTTTTACGTCATTAGCGATTCTTGTAACATAAAGTATTTATAGTCCTTTCACCTGAGATTGTCTCGGTTCCCAACATGAGTAATTTTATACTTTAATATAATCTAACACTGCCTTTAACCGGGTGGTCATAACGATTATGATTATGTATACAATGAATCATATAAAGGGATGAGTGCAATCAAGACGGGATTTGTTCCTCTCACAAATGAGAGAGATATCTTTAGGCCTCTTGATGAATTGAACTGAAGAAATGTATGGCCATACTCAAATGAATTAATAAGAGTTATTAATGTCATTTGTTCTTGTTCAGTTTAATTTGGGATCAAGAAATATTATTCAATTAATATAAGGATGGCGTATTACATGTCTTATGATCGATATAGATATCGCGTGACAAAGGGATTAAATACGTGATTGTTGATTAGTTAAATCGGATCACCGATATTCACTTAAATTGGGTAGTCATGATGGCTTGCTAGAGTCCGCTCATGATTTATAGACTGTCAAGTCTATTGCCAACATTAAGTGAACCTACAGGGTCACACACAAAGAACAAACTGAAACGGGCGCAGAAAATTCTAACGACTTATATGATGAGTTGCATAAGAATGTCACAAAATATATTGTCATCTTATGTGATAAGATGTGATATATATGTATATAAAGACTATGAGCACAAAAGATCATGTAATCTAGAAGAGTCTAGATGATGGCATATGGATAATGATGAGTGATGTCATACACATCTTTTAGTGTGAAGAGACATGACTCTTCACCTCTATATAAGGACATAGAGGGTTTCGAATTCACAACACAACACATCATTCTCTCTCTCATTATTTCTCATTCTCTTTTGTGAGACAAAAGAGAGAAAATATACTTTCTAATTTGTATGACAAAATTATGAAAGGGTGCTTTCTTTTTGTATGACAAAATGAAAGAGTGCAATTATATGAGAGGAATTATATACATCTTTTGTGAGATAAAATAAGAAGAGTTTTCTTATGCAAGAGGAGAACAAGCTACTAGCATATATATTGTTCTTCTTCCCGTTTTAAGAAGTTTGTTCGTGTGGACACCGGTAGAGGCGTTCGTACTTTCGGCGCTTGTGATCTATTCGGCCTAAGAAGATGAGAACGGTTTGTTGAGAGTTTTGGTGGAGACCGATTGTGTGTGCGGTAGATGAGTTCCGCGCAATCCGACCTAGACGGCCTAGACGGACGTAAAATCGGTTAGGACGGTAACCGGTTTAGAGGCGCATGGACAACACGCGTGGTTTCAGCGTCACGGATTAAGCGTAATCCAATAGGTATCTTTAAGATTTATTTCTTTGATTTAACCGATACGCACGGATCCTCGGATTGGTTTTGGACGAAATTTTTATTTTCCACTGCATTATGCACGTCTGAAACCCAACAGCTTCCTTGGCAATATCTCGAACCGTAAGGGGAAGGAGAAGATGACGATGATGATGAAGATGATGTAGAAGAGGGTGTAGGCGTCAGTCAGCTTATCCAGGAGCATAATCAATCAGGTCGGGGTAGGAGATGCGGTACGGGACGTGGTAAGACTCAGGGTGAGCCTCAACCAGGTCGGTGTAGGGGACGCAGTAAGGGGCGCTGAGGTCGTTAGGGTTATTTATGTGTTACTTTTATGGGTTATTTGTGTTATGTTTATTTGGACTATTGTTATGGTTGTTATGTTTTTTGGATTATCAGTTAGGATTGTTTATTTGGACTACTTGTGTAATTTGTTTGGGTTATTTGCGTTATGTTATGTTTATTAAGTATTACATAGTTATAAATGTTACAAATTCTTAAATAAAAAAATAACAATAAGATACAAGTTCTTAAATATTATAAACTATTAAATAAAAGAAAAAAAAATATAAATTCTTAAATATTACAAAGTTCTAAACAAAATAAAAT
Organism: Juncus inflexus; assembly: GCA_024447665.1. NCBI lineage: Eukaryota > Viridiplantae > Streptophyta > Magnoliopsida > Poales > Juncaceae > Juncus > Juncus inflexus. Next base: position 12,078,471 of record JAJHPC010000007.1, on the reverse strand, counting down.
AACAACGCATAACAATAAACTATGGTTTATTGTATCGGTCTCCACCCCTTTGCGTTGCACATTGGTTTTGTATGATCTAGTAATTTGCAAACATTGCAGCACTTTCCACGGACCAGTTTGTTCATGGTGTCCATATTGTTATGGTATCGTGTCTCCTATCTTCTTCCATGCTTCAACCTTTCATTGACATTTTTCCTTACAAGTTTATCACCAGGATACAACTTGAAATTACAAACTTCTTCCCGTGGCCTCTATTGTGATTTTCCCTTTACAGAATAGAAACTTCTTGCATTTGTATGATTCAGATTAACCAACGAGTAGTATGGATGAATGAAAGGCTCAGACGATACAACTATGTGCATTCAAACTAGTATGATGTTTGAACATGGATAGTGATATATCATTGTTTTCTAGCACTCGCATTTACCTTCGTTGATTTCCACTCGACAAGTCTATCTCAGAATTCCGATACCACTTGTCGCATGCCGAGGTTGTGTAACCACCTGATAAACACATTCATCTAAATTGTAGCAAGTGACTTCATGCATAGCAGCCATATTTCTTCTATATTCCATTTTTTCCATCACTTTATCCGACCACGGATTTTCCCTAATATCAGCAGCCGCCCAATATCTCACGTGATAATAATTTAGCTTGTAAAATATTGTCATCACAATTGCCATAACAGACAGCTTCCTTATACCTTTGAAAATATAATTCATCACTTCCGCATTATTACTCGTTGGTATGCCCCACCGACAACCTTCTTGGTCATACGAAAGCGCCCAATTTATTTTATATACTTTCGCTAACCAATTGGTCCCCGGTTGATGTTTTGTTTCTATTTTTTTTTCAAATCTTATCAAATTTATATTTGATATGCGCGCATACTAATGTTGGAATCATTTTGTCTGTTATGGTGCTGACGCTACTAAAATTTGCTTGAAGATGCCGCATGCAATAACGATGATGACAGTGATGTACTGGTTTCCATCTCTCACCTCCCATTGCACCAAGTATGCCAGCATGCCCATCCAAAATAACACAATAATTATTTTGATCTCCGAGAACATCTCTCAATGCAACTAAAGAATCATCCTCATGTCTCATTCTTCTCCCTCTCAACTAACGCAGCGGAAAACAAAAATTTAATCCAAAACCCATCCCGAAGATCCGTTAATTATTAAATAATCATACTAGGGATGGTTTATTTTAATTAAAGGTGGTCAAGATTAGAATTTTGGATTATGTAGATTAGGATTACGTTTTTTTAATAATTATCGCTAATTGAATAGAGTTTATGGTTATTGTTTGAAAAGGGTAAATTACGCACATTGATGTTAGCGTTTAATTTATAGGCTTTATTTCATTTTATCTCTAATTGTTAAAAAAAATCATTGTTAGGAACCCTTTATATTTGATGTCTCGCTATTCGGATCCGCTTCCTCCTCTCTTCTCTTTGATGGTATTTGATTATTTTTTTTTTTTCATGTTTTCTTTATTTAATTTTTTTTGGGTCATATTTAGGGTTTTTATTTAGTTATTAATTTATTATCTATTATTATTCATTTTGTATATTAGTTGAACAATGGTGGCTAAATTAGGATTTTGGATTGTGTTGAGTATTTTTTCTCCTTTATTTAATTATTTTTTTAGGTCATATTTAGGTTTTTTATTATTTGTATTTTTATAATATTAGTTATTTTGTTTATTAGTTGTATAGTCTTATTTTTATTAATTTTTTTATCTTTATTTTATTTTATTCATCATATTTATGATTTTTATTTATTAGTTATATAGTCATATTTTGTCGCTAATTGGTATTTTCTTTTGTTGTACTTAGGGTTAAGCTTCAAGCGCCTGCAAGGCGTCATGAAATTTGTTAAGCTCTAACTACTTCATCTCCAAACTCAAATAAGGTTAGAATTCGGGTTTCTCTTTTATATTATTCGATTTATTAAATCTTGTTGTAATGTATTAAATTTTATAATTAGAGTTTAATATTATAGATTTGACGGTTGAATTATGATTTTTTTGTATTATGGTTAAAGTTGTATTAGGGTTTTAGTTTACATTAGGATAATTTATTTAAGTTAATTAGGATAATTTATTTAAATTCAATTATGATTTATTAAATTTCTTTGTAGGAGTTATTTCGAAAAGATAGAGAAGAAGCAAAGGCCGAGATGGAGAAAGAAATGCGAAAAAACTGAAGATGGAGTTGAAGATGATGTTGACGTCAATTTGGGTGACAATGAGGGTTTGGATGTTTAGATTTAGTGTTTGAACTTGGGGTTTGGGAATATTGATTTTAGGGTTAAATATTTTGGATGTTTTGAAAGTAGTTCATATTACACTTTTGATGTTTGAATTCCTAATATATTTGATATTATGTTATTATGTAGTGTTTTCTATATATTTATTTGATTTTTTTATTTTTTTAATTATAATTGAGATTTTTTAAATTTTACAAAATATGTTTCTGGAAATGACTTTCAGTAACGGTTTTAACTCATAAACTGTTACTGAAAATGATTTTTAGAAATTCTGAAAAATATTTTCAGTAACGGTTATTGTGAATTATACCGTTACTGATAGTAGATAGGCCGTTACTGATATCACCGTTGCTGATAATTTTTGCCAAATTTCGAACTTATCAATAGCAGTGTAGTGCGCCGTTACTGATGTGGAAATACCGTTACTGATAATTATCAGTAACGGTACCTTACTGATAAAGACTTTCAGCATGGCCGCATAAGTAACGGGACACGGTACCGTTACTGATGGCTATCAGTAACGGTATTTAGCTATCAGTAACATTTTTTTCACCCTTACTGATACTCTGTTTTCTAGTAGTGAATGGATCTATATTAAACACGTATCAGTAGGGGACTTCTTGGTTGATTTGGAATGAGTGTTATGTGTCGAATTCAGTACTCTAATGTGTTGAAAAGTATTAGAAACAAGTGACCACCATTTTTCATTCTTCTTCTTCTTTCTTAAATTAAGTGGATGCCATTTTTCTCTACTTTTTCTTAAAAGAAAACACATTATGATGCTAAAGAAATTTTAGACACAAAATGAGAAACCACTTGGAAGTCTGATTTGCAAGCACAAACATTACACATAGAAATTGACTATGATCTTCACTCGAGAAAAAATAGCTTCGAGATAGATTCTAGTTCATTATGTCTTTTCAAAAGATATTAGCGGATATTCTGATGAAAGACACTTCCTTTGGGCTTGTTTTCAATATTTGGCAAGCAAACTTACAGTAGTTTGAATTGTTGATGAGCTTGAGAGAAATAACAGAGTTTTGGAATTATAAACATATAGTTAGAACAATGAAGCATAATAGTTTGGAGAAACTAAATCAGTAGTTGGATCTGCTAGTCTTGGTGCGCCAAAATCGTATCAAATAAAAATAGGATTTATTGTGGTGTAGGGCCGACAGTCTTCTGTGTAGCATCATTCTCAGACATAAAAAAGATTAATGTACAACACAAATTGGATGTAGGAACAGAAGTCAATCCAATGTAACCTCTCAAAAATCATATTTTATATCATTCATGTATTCGATTACATCTTCTATAAATTTCTGTTTTTTATGACACTACTACGAATTTCATAACAAAAAAAATTCTCAGTAACCCACAAAATTTCCATGCTGCATTCAATTTGGAAATCTTTGATTTGCGTTCTTCTACTTTCCCACATTAGCCTATCATTTATTCAATTCTTCCACTTGAGAAAGCATACAAATATAAACACATAGTTATAGTTATGTCCTTAGACTAGAGAGGTGGAGTTAGAGGAGTGTTTTTTTAGATCGAATTCATAATTTGTAGGTTTATTGACTTTACAAAATATGTGTTACAGAACATTGCATTTAGCGGCACTCGAACTTTAGATCTCTCCCAAAGTTATAATATATCTTGCCGCTTGTGCCAGGAAGCTTTGACAAGTAAGAGCAGTGTTGCAGTGAGAGGAGAGATTGCCATGTTGATCAGTATTACTTGGCTTAGATGAACTCTTACTCCAAATTGATATGTCAATAGATGACTTTGACCAGTGTGTGGATGAAAACGCTCACCACTTTAATCTAAAAGGGATGACTTGGAAATTTTGAACCAGGAAATTTCCACCTATAATTTCTAATGCAATCGTTTTCTGTTATTTTCACTGACTTGTAATATTACGACTGATTATATCTATCTGCTATCTACACTGGATGAAAAATGCTCACCACTTTAATCTAAAAGGGATGACTTGGAAATTCCGAACCAGGAAATTTCCACATTTCTAATGCAATCGTTTTCTGTTATTTTCACTGACTTGTAATATTACGACTGATTATATCTATCTCGTATCTAGCATGTGCACTAACTTATCAATATTGATACTAACAACTATTTGTTATTTAAGCAAAGCAAATAAATAAAAATTATTATCTTTGACAAAATTCTTTTAAAGATAAAAGATTACATATAAATCCTATATTGTCCTCAATTTCTTATTTGATATTGATTAATGGAAATTAGCGGGAAATGTGTAAGTTCCCCATATTATCTCAACGAAAAAAAATTTCCCTACAACATAGAGTAACCGAAAAGTCCATGATCTTACAATTGATCCAATCATGTTAATGGTATCACACCATGTTAACGTGGTCTATTTCCAAACACGAACCTTTAAGCTATGAGATAGCAGACAACTGATGAAATTATCTCGAATAACTGATATCATTATCTACAACTGACGCTAGACTTTCTAAACGAAAAATGGCCTAGGTAGCATTTTGATTGTATCAGCATTTTCCTCCATCATCACTATGACTCTAGCCATGTCGACACTCGATAGGAAGATTTCATTTGTTCATTTGTATTAACCTTAACGCCACCAAACATTACTTCCTTTCCATCTATGATATATCGGAAGTTTCATTTAGTTCGTTCACATGCTGCTTGCTAAGCTTATCATATATCCACGAATTAGTATAATACACTTGACTTGATTTATTATGTCACGTCCCAAAAACAACATGCACAAATACATTTAAAATAATAGCAGGGTTAAAACAATACAAACCAACTCTTGTTACGTACTGATCGGCCAAATTCATATATTTATTTTAGTATCATAATTACTTCCATTATATCTTATTTTCAACATTTTTTTATATTATTTCAGGTTTATTTTTATTAGAATTCAGTTACTGTTGACATTTGTCTTTAATTTCAGAAAATAAGCGAAATTGGGCCAAAAAGATATTAAAATGAGCAATTCAGAGCTACATAGAGGGGAGCCGAAGTTGAATCATGGACCAGGCCTTTCGTTTTGAACTTAGCATTTCGTTTTGTGTTTTTTCACTCCAACCCGAGGCATATCTCAGATATACAGGTTAGCAGAAAAGTAAGTCGGGAGAAACTATGTCTCTAGGTCTAGATCTAGCATCTTAGTATTATACCGCATTGTAAGTCAGTCCAGTGTCGAATTACTTACACAATCATCTGAGACTCTGAAGATGGAAATCTGCCGATTTGAAAAACAAAACAAAATTGGTAGAGCGAGTACAAAAGTGTTATTCTACTTCGAGGACTGTATCAAGGAGTCAGGAGGACCGGCAGGCCTACTTGAGGAGGATTACTTTAGAGTCCTTCCGCGCAAGGACAAGTGAAAGACTCTTGCGTTTCAAGCATGAAGTTCGGTGATAGTGGCGAGTTGGCGCATAAAGGACTTCTTCAGAATACATCACGGCTCTTGATTCTAGAAGAGTATGAGGATAAGTGACAATGACGGAGAATCCGAGCAAGATGGATGTCAAATCTGTAGAAACAAGAACAATACTGACAATGATAAGAGAGATTAGACGGAGATTTACAAAAGAGCTTGATCTCTAGAATTCTCTTTTATCAACTTATGATTATCTATTACCGTGAACAAGGATCGTGACAGCCTAGTCTATGATCCGATAGGCGACCAACTTTTATTTATTTTATTTTATTTTAATTCAAAAATCAAAACCAATTAAACGATTTCTTCATAATTGCTTTAAAAGAAACTAAAATTATTTATTCCTCCCCGTGGATTCGAGGTTTCTAGTGACTATAAGAACACAACATGAGCTCTTAGATTAAGAAATGTCTTAACAGTTGATAGACGGGCTCCACATGCCGTTGAGAAACATTTCTTAATCTAAGGGCTCATGTTGTGTTGGTTAAAGCTTGGTCCAACGGCCGTTGGACCATCTCCGAATCCTATTATTAGGAGCTCGTGTATAAAGCTAAAAAAATAAGAGCGTATATATGATATTGTATGTTGGAATGAAAATGATGTAACTTTTTAAGTCCCTGAGTATATTGTATAAAGTTACAAACATGCTTTTCCTATTATTTTGTAACGCAATTAATAAAGTGAAAATGCTCCTCTAATACCCAAGATATTCATTATTCAACCACTCAACTTAGGGATTAATTGCAAGAATGATGAAACTTGTTACTTCTTCTCCTTAGTTTGCTTAAATAATAATAACAAAAATAACAACATCAAATGGTGTAATGATATTGTCATTAATAATAGTGATAACATATTTTTCAGTGGTGACTGATAAAAGAACATAATATAGATCATTCGAAGTCCTGTCATGATAAAGAAAATTGGTGGCACTGGTCAAGTCTGATGACTTGTGAGCACACTGGACCCAGTTTTATTACTTACAGCAATTTTCTCAATTTTCTTAATTTTCCTAGTCATTGATATGTCAATCCACCAACTCTACTATAAGAGAAAAGTTTTGCATTCCATTTTTGAACAACCCCTAGCTCTATGTTTGAATCACCATTCCTCCATCCTTAGAATCAAAATGGGTTTAATGGAAATGTTTGAATCACCATTCCTCCATCCTTTATTTGTGCTTCTTATTTTCCTTTCCATTTTTGAACAACCTCTAGCTAGAAATTGTGCTCCTTCCTCGTGTGGCCAACTCCGTGAAATAAGACACCCTTTTCGTCTCCAAACGGATCCTCCTTCATGTGGATCCAAAAAATATGAGCTCCGATGCAACGAAAACAAAACCTTTGTTCAAATCGTCACAGAAGACTATTATTACGTTATTAATATCTCGTACAAGAACATGACCATAACCGTAGTTGATCCAGCCTTCATCAATGGAGATTGTACTACCCTCCCTTATCTCTCTTCATCGATCTTTTCAGCTGCTTACAGTAATCCAACCGATGGATTATTATATCCATCCAATGGAGTATATTACTATTCCAAGTTTAACTCTACAGCTTTCTTGAGTTGTACAACTCGAGTTCAGCAGAAAGGCTATTGGCATGTGCCTTGCCGAAGCAAAAATGGTAAATATGTATATGTTTTTGCTGATCCGTCTGCAAATCGCGCATTCAGTCTTCAACCTTCTTGTGGTCCCCTCGGATTGACCCCTTTTGCAGGTGATACTACACTTGTCAATACTTCAAAGGATGTTTTTCAGATTTTGAAAAAGGGGTTTGTGGTTCATTGGGGAATTCATTATCCCTCAAAGCTCTCCCTCATGCTTTTTTGCATCCGGGAATCAGCAAGGTGATTTTAAACACAAAAATACATTCATTTCTGGTATTGCTTTTGAAAAAATCTTACATGTTACTTAATTTAATATACGCAGAAGCTTCTCCAATGAAACAAATGGCAATACATACTTACCATCTCTTGTGAACGCTCTTCTCAAAAGTGAGGGAAACTTCCGGGGATGCATGTTCAATCAATTTGAATACCACCACTTGGGATATTCAAAAACAAGATACCACGACATGGTAAACTTTTTGCTGGGTTTTGTGGAGTTTCTGCAACTTATAATATGTAAGACATCATTTTGGCAATAATACAAAATGCTTTAATTCAGTTAATAATAAACATATTCTTTTATTTTATTTTCCTTGTTTTATACTATTCTCACGGTTCATAACTAATTGGAACCTAGTTTGCCTTCATTGTAAATCTAATAGTCGTGTATATATTAAAGTATTGTGCTTACTAGGTAGGTTTCTGTTCATGCCCTTTTCGATTCTCTTCTTCATAATACACAAATTTTGGCTTGAGCGGATTTCAATTGATTCTATCGACAAGTTCCTACAAGACCATCAAAGACTAATTGCACCGAAAAGATATGCCTACACCGACATTATCGCACTTACTGGTCACTTTAGAGAGAAGCTCGGACAAGGCGGCTTTGGAACCGTCTTTAGAGGTACATTACTGAGCAAACAACAAGTGGCAATTAAGATGCTTGGTAATTCCATATCGAACGGAGATGAATTTATCAATGAAGTTTCCACTCTGGGAAGAATCCACCACTTAAATGTCGTGCAACTTCTAGGATACTGCTCAGACGGATCAAAGAGAGCACTTGTTTATGAATACATGCCAAATGGATCACTGGACAAGTTTATTTTCTCTCGTAATGGAATAACTCGAAGGGTGTTTACTTGGGCTAAGCTTAATGAGATAGCCTTAGGAGTTGCACATGGCATAGATTACCTACACCGGGGTTGCGAAATGCAAATCTTGCATTTCGACATAAAACCCCACAACATCCTTCTGGACAATAATTTTAATCCGAAAATTTCTGATTTTGGCTTGGCAAAACTCTATCCTCGAGACCATAGTCTAGTATCTCTGAGTGCGGCAAGAGGAACTATTGGGTACATGGCTCCTGAATTGATCTCTAGGAGTTTTGGCGTGATTTCTTACAAATCTGATGTTTATAGTTTTGGAATGTTGCTACTAGAAATGGCGGGAGGGAGAAGGAATGCCGATCCGAGAGTGGAGAATCCGAGTCAGGTTTACTATCCTCCTTGGATTTACGACAAACTCAAAGAACAAGGCGGGCTTGAGATTAGTACAATGTATGAGATTAACACAATAGAAAGGAAATTATGTATGGTTGGCCTGTGGTGCATTCAGATGAAATCGATTGATCGTCCACCAATGAGCAGAGTCGTGGAGATGCTTGAAGGAGATGTCGATAGTTTGGAAATGCCCCCACCGCCATTCTTTTCTTCTTCGGGGAGCAACCCAGTAAGTAATGCTATCATGGGCTCCATTTCAATCAATATATCGGCAATTTCCGAAGAGTAAGAAGATGCTCTACTTCATGCTGACTTGTTCTGTTAATTTGTATTTCCAATAATTATTTTCAAGAAACCTTCTTATTGTAAGATTATGTAGAAGTTAGAAAGTTACGTATAGTCGTTGTAAGCTTCTTCTTTACTTTGAACTTTTAGTCGAAAGTGGATCTATCTAATTTTGTATTTTTAATTTTATTTGTGGAATCTTTATTGGGCTCTTGCGCTACTATTCAAAAATTATTTTTTAATTGAATGATATTTTGAGTTTTCATAGAGTAAAAGATATCAAGTATATGTGAAAAAAATTTCAGCCTACTATTTCTTTTGACAACAGCACGTGTACAAAAATAGAAGGTAAATTCAAATATGTCATAAACGGGGGCCTCAATTTTTATTTCAGGAGCCAGAAACTCATTAATTTCATTGTTCGAATTTTTTTAGTATTTGATTTTTCATTTTGATGAATCTCACTTTGAGGAATTCCTAAAATAATGAATTCAACAAGAAAAAATACCTTTGTCAGGAAGGTTCTGAGGCTCCATTAAGATTCGTGGCAGGATAAACCACAAGACAAGGAGGTATACGTGATATGGAAGACTGCGGCTAAGACTCCTACTATTTGATTGATTGGAAGTGTAGAAAGGAATCTATAGAAAGAAAATAATGAAACGTCCCCTCTGGTCAATGGTGTGTAAATAGATTCTTTTATATATTCCTATCCTCTATTAAGAAAGTGAGGCCGCTAGAGATCGACCGTGTGAAGAAAGTCAAAGCCAAATTCTTCCTCTTCGAGAAGGTTCAAACATAATCTCCGTTCCATCAAAGATTCCTGTAAGACTTAATTGCACTACAAGAATTTTACCCAACTGCGACGGCTTATGCAACAACCAATATAAGTTGTCGCTCACTGTAATGATCTACGTCAGTTTTCATTTAGCGCTCGCAGAAAATATTGTGTGTGACAGTCAGGGATGGAGTTAGGGGGGGACCATGGGGAGCCTTGGCCCCCCCTATGAAACTTACAAATTGTATCATAGTCCTTGGGAATTTTTATTTTGGCCCCTGCTAAAGAGATTAGAAATTTATAAGTTACTACATATCAATAAAAGTCTTGCATGTATACTATTGGTTCTGTAGAAGTACTTGAGTTCAGAGACGTGCTAAGAACAAAGGTTGGAGTCTCACACTTGGCAACAATTTGTTCTTAAATAGACATTGATTGGCAACATATTTTTTTAGTTAAACATCCTTTTTAATTAAATCTTTCTAAAAGAGCATATTTCTTATTTAAAATATGGAATTTAAGCATTTTTTGTTAAAAGAAATCAAAACTCTTTTTCATCAAAAAAAAAAAAAAAAGGAAAAAAAGAAATCAAAACCTTAATATATATCAATGGATGGATTTCATATATTGGTCTAGTTTTTTACTTTTCATTGTATATATTGGTAACAGATGAATGATGATTGATTTATGTGTACACATTTGTTTGTATGATGCATGAAATTCAATATCCACATCCAATGTTTTCATACTCATTTTCTAGATCAAAACCCAAGCTAAAGAAAATAATCATATTCTCTTATTTATTACACATGCAAGATTGATACCAAAAAAAGAAATGAATGACAATAACAATTTAAACTTGAAAATGCTTAATGTATTGTGGATATCTCTAGAAAGTATCAGAATCTCATATATGCAAATGCAATAATGTGATATTTCAAAATTGTGATATCTATTTTATAAAAAAAAAATTATAGCTGATATTATATCTCTTCACTCCTCTACTGATGGAAAAATTCTCGGCTCCCCTTAACATACAACTCTAGTTCCGTCCCTGGTGACAGTCTATATGTCCTGTAGCATAAAGTTATCACGAAACCTTTTATGTTCGGCAGATTTTGGGCCCTGTCGCTTGGGCTGTCGCAGGTGTAAATATTCTTTTATTTTTCCCCCTTGGTTTTACCGCCTCCCTAATTTCCTAGGCGCCATTTTAAGTCTTTTATTTGTTTAGCCCAGTCTAGAACCTTCTAAGTTCTGCCCCTTCCGACTCCTCTTCCAATTTCTCCTTTTCAAACCCTAAGTTTCAATTTCGCTTCTCCTTGTTTCAATCAATAAGCAGGAAAATACTTTTTTGACTTAGTACCGTGAAAGAGCAAAATTGGGTGGTCAAAGTTGCAAAGGATTCTCCTTTTCTTAGTATGTATCTAAGCTTTGTGATAACCTTTTGCTTGTTTTTGTTTGATTGTGGTATAATTAATTGATTTGAGTAGTTGTCGTGACACATCACCATAAAGATAAATAGATGGTTAGGGTTGTTGACTTACTGACATACAAAAATTTATGCATCTCAAATCAGCTTTTCCTTTTATGGATAGTAAAATAAACGAGATTTAGGAAAATATTATTGTTTATTATACTGACATTGAGTGCAGATTGTGGGCTACATATTTTAAAGTGAGTTTTGATTATTTAGTGTCAAGTTTTCATACACAAACATATAAAACGTTAAAAATCATGTATGCAAATATAAAAATATAACTTCAAATGTTATATATATTGTATCAATTATAAAATATTACGTATAACTTTCTAATTATAAGGTAAAAATATTGTGTATAATTCTTTAAAATAAAATAAAATTGACATAAATAATATATACAATAATTAAATTATATATTTTATTCATAAAAGTAATATAATAATATATATAAAAAAAGTGTAGTGTCCTCTATTTTTTTTATAATTGCCGTGTCGTATCGGACACGATACTCGTGTTCATGTCCGTGCAAAATAGGTTATGATATATCAACATCCAATTTTTTTGTTTTGTTTTTTGAATTGTCAACATCCAAATTTTCACTGAACTTTAACTCAAATTTTACTTAACAATAATTTTTTGTTGACCATATAATATTACAGGACATAAAAAATTTGTGGAGGATGGGTACAGCAAGGTAAAAATTTGCCCCGGCAAATAGGCAAGCAATTAGACAGGAGCTAGATTTTGAGTGAGTGTAATGGACGGCAATTCAATCCCCAGACAACTAATTATCTGGGCCTTTCTCCAATTTCAGTCTTTAATCTCTTGATGTAGATGTCTTTGCAAAGATCGTCAAGTGTGGGGAAGATTTCACTATTAAAAGTCCTCAGCTGACAAGTCAATTTTAACTATCAGTCAACAATAAGCAACTCAATTCATTAATCTCGCCTTCTTCTCTTCATCACATCCATCATTTCATTCTATGTTTGCTACAATAGGAAGAATTCACCATGTCAACATAGTTCGCCTCTTAGGGTTTTGCTCTGAAGGCACAAGACGCGCTCTAATATACGAGTTCATGCCAAATAATTCACTAGAGAAATATGTTATAACAAGAAAAAGCATCATTGCTCTATCGTTGAGAATGGAGAAGTTATTACAAATAGCAGTAGGTATTGCACGGGGGATCGAGTATTTGCACCAAGGATGCAACGAGCAGATCCTTCATTTTGACATCAAGCCTCATAATATTTTGCGTGATGACAATCTGAATCCGAAAATCGCAGATTTCGGACTTGCCAAATTATGTGCAAAGGACAAAAGTATTATCACTATGACCGCAGTGTTGATAAGCCCAAGCCAAAAGAAATAATATTTGTGTTTTTTTTTTTCTATGTAAATTCATCTAGAGAATTGTAATACATGTATCCACCATCTAGAAATATGGATCATGTATTTAGATAATTGTGTGAGTATAATGTTAGGATTTAATGTGATTCATATATACATGAACCATTTAGCCTATAAATAGAACCCATTTTCATTTTGTAAGAGACAAGAAGAAAGAAATATATTAAGAAAAATTAAGAAAAAGAAAGTTGTTCTTCTTCCATTAAAATTGTGAGTTTGTGAGGGTAAATCCACAAATTGGCATTAGAGCCGATGGCGAATCCCGGGAGAATGTCGTTTGGGGGTATGTCACTGCCACGATTGACGAGAGTTAACTACAACAACTGGAGCATCCAGATGCGAGCATTACTCGGGGCCCAAGATGCATGGGACGTAGTCGAGAACGGCTACACCGAACCAGAGAATACCGACGATATGACAGTAAGTGAAATCAAGGCGTTGAAACAAAAGCGAATGAATGACAAGACAGCGCTATACATGCTGTTCCAAGCAGTCAACGAGTCAGATTTTGAAAAGATAGCAAGCGCGGTAACGGGCAAGGAAGCATGGGATACATTGCAAAAAGTTTTCAAGGGAACCGACCGAGTAAAGCAAGTAAGACTCCAAACTCTACGCGGCGAGTTGGAGTGTATGAAGATGAAGGAGTCAGAAGGTGTATCCGACTACATCACACGTGTGCAAACCATGGTAAATCAGGTCAAGTGAATGGTGAAACTCTAAAGGACTCGAGGGTCGTGGAAAAAATTTTATGGTCGCTGACCGACAATTTCGAGAATGTCGTGTGCGCCATCGAAGAATCGAAGGACCTAGAGGAGCTAACTATTGACGATCTCGCTGGGTCGTTAGAGGCACACGAGCAACGCAAGAAGAAGAAGAACGAGTCGCTTGACGAAGCGCTGCAAGCCAAGATGCCTATCAAAGACGAAAAGGCACTCTACACTCAAAACTTTCGTGGAAGAGGGCGTGGCCGTGGAGGTCACAGCAATGATCGCGGTGGTGGAGGCCGCGGTCGAGGTGGATACTATGAGGAGAAGGGGCAATCAAGCCAACAAAATTGGCGAGGTAGAGGACCTGGTCGTGGGAGAGGCGGCCGGTCAAATCACTATAATGTTGAGTGCTATAAGTGTGGCAAATACGGTCACTATGCGAAGGACTGCAACTCCGACAAGTGTTACAATTGCGGCAAGGTCGGGCATTACGCAAAAGTTTGCTATGCCGAAAAGAAAGTGGAAGAGAACACCAACCTTGTCATGGAGGATGAGATGAAAGATGGGTTTCTCATGATGGCATACAACGATATCAACACCAATGGCGATACAGTCTGGTACCTCGACACCGGTGCAAGCAACTACATGTGCGGGCACAAGAACTTATTCAAGGAAATGCGAGAGGTTGAAAATGGACACGTGTCGTTCGGAGACGCATCAAAGATCCAAGTAAAAGGTCAAGGTACGGTTCACTATTTACAAAAAGGTGGTATGGAAGGGTCAATCGAGGATGTTTATTACGTACCTAATCTTAAGAGCAATATTTTGAGTATGGGACAACTTATGGAGAAGGGATACTCGGTATTCATGAAAAACCGGGTACTACAATTAAAAGACAATCAAGGACGCTTGGTAGCACAAGTTGAAATGGCCAAAAATCGCATGTACAAGCTCAACTTGCGAAATGTGCAAGAAAAATGTCTACAAGTCGATATGGAGGACAAATTGGTATTGTGGCATCTAAGGTTTGGTCACCTTCATTATGGTGGCCTAAAGGAGTTGGCCAAGAAGAACATGGTCCATGGGCTACCAGACACGGACTACATCACCAAGTTTTGCGAAGGATGTTTATTCGGCAAGAAAGCAAGGACCTCATTTCCGAAAAAGGCGAAATACCGAGCAGAAAGATCTCTCGAGTTGGTGCATACCGACATATGTGGCCCAATTACACCCAAATCGTTCAGTGAGAAAAGATATTTCATCACATTTGTTGATGATAATACAAGGAGGACATGGGTTTATTTTTTGAAGGAAAAATCCGAGGCTCTCGAAATGTTCAAAAGGTTCAAGGTTTTAGTCGAGAAGATGACCGGGACTTACATCAAGGCGTTACGATCGGATAGAGGCGGGGAGTACATGTCAACCGCTTTCACGAGTTATTGCGAGAAGTATGGGATTAAGCGATTCTTGACTGCACCATACTCTCCTCAACAAAATGGTGTGGCCGAGAGGAAGAACCGAACCATTCTCGACATGGTTCGGTCGATGTTGAAAAGCAAAGGTATGCCAAAAGAATTTTGGGCAGAGGCGGTACAATGTGCCGTGTATATACAAAACCGATGCCCACATGCGAAGTTAGGTGAGATAACACCCCAAGAGGCTTGGAGTGGTCAAAAGCCGACCGTATCACATTTCAAAGTATTCGGTAGTGTGGCTTATGCACACGTACCGGATCAAAGGAGGACTAAGCTCGACGATAAAAGCAAGAAGTTCGTGCTCATTGGATATGACGAGAAAACAAAGGCATACAAGCTCTTCGACCCAATTGGAAGGAAAGTTATGGTGAGCCGGGACGTACATGTGAATGAAGAGAGCGCGTGGGATTGGAATAACAAAGATGAGATGACACATGACGAGGCCAAGTTAGGTGAGGCTGAGAAAGGAGAATCACCGGCATCAACCTTTGTACCGACTAGCCCCGTACCATCTGATGTTGAAGATGAGCCAAGACAACCAAGGATGCGAAGCATGCAAGATTTATACGACTCGACAAGTGAGGTACATTTAATTTGTCTTTTGGCGGATGCCGAAACAATTACATTTGAGGAAGCGGTACGAAATGAGAAGTGGCAAGCAGCCATGAATGAAGAAATAAAAGCAATAGAGCGAAACCAAACTTGGGAGTTGGTTGAATTGCCAAAAGGAAGTCAGCCCATAGGAGTAAAATGGGTATACAAAAAGAAGATGAACGCTCAAGGTGAGATAGAGCGGTACAAGACAAGGCTAGTTGCAAAGGGCTATCGACAAAAGGCGGGGATAGACTATGATGAAGTCTTTGCCCCAGTTGCAAGAATGGAGACGATTCGCCTTCTCATAGCTCAAGCAGCTCAATTCAAATGGCAAATTTTTCAAATGGACGTCAAGTCAGCATTTTTGAATGGCGTGCTAGAAGAAGAGGTGTACGTAGAGCAACCACCTGGGTACATGAAAATCGGGGAAGAGAAGAAGTTGCTGAAATTGAAGAAGGCACTTTACGGGTTGAAACAAGCACCTCGAGCTTGGAATACCCGCATCGACACTTACTTCAAGGAGAACGGGTTTACTCAATGTCCATACGAGCATGCACTATACGTAAAAAAGAATGAAGGCAATTTGCTCCTTGTCGCTCTTTATGTTGATGACCTCATCTTTATGCGGAACAATGGTGAGATGATAGAGGAGTTCAAAAGCGTGATGACTCGGGAGTTCGAGATGACGGATTTGGGCTTGATGAAGTATTTCCTTGGTCTAGAGATTAGACAAGGAAAGACTGGAATTTTTGTGTCACAAGAAACATATGCAAAAGAAATTCTGAAATGGAACAAAATGGCGGATTGCAACCCGGTATTGACACCGATGGAACCCGGGGCGAAATATTCCAAGTTTGACGGTGGCGAACGAGTAGATGCGACCAAATACCGAAGTCTAGTTGGGAGTCTTCGCTATCTCACGGGCACAAGACCGGACATTTCTTATAGTGTTGGAGTTGTAAGTCGATTCATGGAGGAGCCGGTCTTTACGCATTTAAAAGCGATAAAGAGAATTTTGCGGTATATTCGGGGAACTGAATCGTTTGGGTTATTCTATTCCAAAGCCGAAGATTTCAAGCTAGTGGGATATTCCGATAGCGATTGGTGCGGAGATATTGATGATCGTGAAAGCACATCGGGGTATGTGTTTTATATGGGAGACACGGCATTCACATGGTCCTCAAAGAAACAACCAATAGTGACATTATTGACGTGCGAGGCGGAATACGTAGCAGCATCTTGGTGTGTATGACATGCAACTTGGTTAAGGAACTTGTTGCACGAGTTGAAACTGACGCAACACGAGGCGACCGAAATACGAGTCGATAATAAATCCGCAATCGAGTTAGCAAAGAACTCAACACATTATGAGAGGAGTAAGCACATTGATGTGCGTTTTCATTTCATCCGAGAGCAGGTGAAGAAAGGTGATGTGCGAGTGAGTCATGTGGCAAGTCATGACCAAGTGGCTGACATATTTACGAAACCACTTCCGACGGCGTTGTTTGAAAACTGTAAGGCGATGATCGGGATGAAGAATAGGCTTGCGCTTAAGGGAGGAATTTGTTGATAAGCCCAAGCCAAAAGAAATAATATTTGTGTTTTTTTTTCTATGTAAATTCATCTAGAGAATTGTAATACATGTATCCACCATCTAGAAATATGGATCATGTACTTAGATAATTGTGTGAGTATAATGTTAGGGTTTAATGTGATTCGTGTATGCATGAACCATTTAGCCTATAAATAGAACCCATTTTCATTTTGTAAGAGACAAGAAGAAAAAAATATATTAAGAAAAAGAAAGTTGTTCTTCTTCCATTAAAATTGTAAGTTTGTGAGGGTAAATCCACATATATTATTATTCACTCAATGGAACATACTCCTTTTCCAGTTCTAGTTTTAACTATATGGCTTTCATGCGTTGTACAACTCAATTCAGCAGAAGGACTATTGGCATGTGCCTTGTTTAAGCAAAAATGGTACGTATGTATATGCTTTTACTGGTTCATTTCATGTATCAAGTATTCAGCCTTCTTGTAGTTTCCTCCGAGGGACCTCTTTTGGAGGTGATACTATTGTCAACTCTTCAAAGGATGTTTTTCAGATTTTGCAAAAGGGCCTTGTGTTTGATTGGGGAAGGCATTATCCACTCTCTCCCATGAATTTTTGCATCCAGAATTTCACAAGGTGGTTTTACACGCAGAAAATCTGTTCATGGTGGTATTACTTTCGAAAAATCTTACATGTTAATTAATGTAATATATGCAGAAGCCTCTCTAATGAAACAAATGGCTATACATACTTACCGTATCTTGTGCACGCTCTTCTCAAAACCCGGGAATGCATGCTTGAAGCATTCTACGATCAATACCACTACTCCTTGGCGCATAAATTTGTGGATTTGGTGAATATTCTGCAACTTCTAATATGTAAGTCCTCACGTTGACTACAATCGAAAATGCTATCTCTATATTAATGATAAAACAGATATTTTTTATCCTTTCTTGTTTCTTCTTGTTCTAACGGTCCAAAACCTAATTGTTTCAATGTATTACGTATAATTTAACAAGTTCTAGATTCAAATCTCACTGGAACTTTTCTTTTCTTTTTTAATTAAGTGCACAACATAAGTTACTTACTATTAGTGAAAATAATCACTTTGTCCATATAACTCATGCATCGAAATAAACCTCTAACTCAGAATCAGGAACAGATGTTAGTCTTTGTTCCATAACTAACATCGACAGTTTGCCTTGTTTGTAAATCTAATGATCGTGTGTCTATATTTTAGTATTGTGCCTCTTAGGTAGGTTCCTGATGGTGCCCTTGTCGATTCTCTTCTTCATAATACACAAATTTTGGCTCGAGCGAATTTCAATCGACTGTATCGATAAGTTCTTACAAGACCAACAAAGACTAATTGCACCGAAAAGATACGCCTACACCGACATTATCGCACTTACCGGTCACTTTAGAGAGAAGCTCGGACAAGGCGGTTGTGGAACCGTCTTTAGAGCTATATTACTGAGCAAACAACAAGTGGCAATTAAAATGCTTGGTAATTCCATATCAAACGGAGATAAATTTATCAATGAAGTTTCTACTCTGGGCAGAATCCACCATTTAAATATCGTGCAACTTCTTGGTAACTGCTCAGACGGATCAAAGAGAGCACTTGTTTATGAATATATGCCAAATGGATCACTAGATAAGTATATTTTCTCTCGCAATGGTGTAACTCGAAGGGTTTTTACTTGGGCGAAGCTTAACCAGATAGCCTTAGGAGTTGCACATGGCATAGATTACCTGCACCGAGGTTGCAAAATGCAGATCTTGCATTTCGACATAAAACCTCATAACATCCTTCTTGACAATAATTTTAACCCGAAAATTTCTGATTTTGGCTTGGCAAAGCTGTATCCTCGGGATCATAGTCTTGTATCTCTGAGTGCAGCAAGAGGAACTATTGGGTACATGGCTCCTGAATTGGTCTCTAGGAGTTTTGGCGTGATTTCTTACAAATCTGATGTTTATAGTTTTGGAATGTTGTTGCTAGAAATGGCCGGAGGAAGAAGGAACGCCGATCCCAGAGTGGAGAATCCGAGTCAGGTTTACTATCCTTCTTGGATTTACGACAAACTCAAAGAGCAAGGTGGGCTTGAGATTAGTACAACGTATGAGATTAACACAATAGAAAGGAAATTATGTATGGTCGGCCTGTGGTGCATTCAAATGAAATCGACTGATCGTCCACCAATGAGTAGAGTCGTGGAGATGCTTGAAGGAGATGCCAATAGCTTGGAAATGCCCCCACCGCCATTCTTTTCTTCTTCCGGGAGCGACGCAGTAAGTAATGCTATCATGGGCTCAATTTCAATCGATATATCGGCAATTTCCGAAGAGGAAGAAGATGATCGACTTCATGATGAGTAGTTTTGTTTATTTGTATTTCAATAGTTATTTCCAATAAATTATTTTGTTTTTAGGTTTTATCCATTTTGGTTGTCTTATTGTAAGATAATGTTGAAGTTAAGAAGTTAAGTCTGAACGTTGTAAGCTTCTTTTTACTTTGAACTTTTAGCAAAAGCCCCTCTATGTAATTTTTTGTATTTTTAATTTATTATTGGAATCTTTAGTAGGCTCTTGAGCTATCATTCCAAAAAATATATATATTTACGAAATGAAATTTTGAGTTGTGAGTAGAAATGTCATGTTATATGACAAAATATTAGAAAATATTAGCAGCCTACTATTTTGGATTATAATTGGTTGTCTTATATATATTAGTATAGTCAGTGAACTAATGGATGACTCATGAATTCTTCAAAAAATGTGTAAGGAAAAATATAAACCTCGCCCTAAAATCCCCCCACTATGTTAATGCACTTGGTTTCTGTCAAATTCACTGATCAAGAAAATCAAGACTTACACATCTATTTTCTAACCATAGTATTGAAACCACAGTCATTATCTTTGACTAAATTTTATGCTAATCAGTGGACAAAGAATTGAATATCCAATGCCGCAACACGCTTCTTATGAATGAAGTTGAGTTTAAAGGAATAGCCTTGTTCTTCCGACATTAAATATCAATTATCATGACTATTTTTGCCACAAAAAAAAAATTATCCTGACTGTTTCAAACAATGGACATGGGCATACATAATAAATCTATAAATTACCCACACACTTTTATTTCAACTCCTTTTAAGTATTTCATAATAAATCTATAAATTACATACCCACACCCTTTTATTTGAACTCCTTTTATTTCAACCGTCAGATAATAAAATATTAAAAATCTTAGCCTTTTTTTGAAAATAAATCTTTTTTTAAAACAAAATAAATCTTAGACATTAATTAATTATTGAACATTTAAAGCGTCTAAGGCAATAATTGACATAGTACTTAGATTAGAACTTACGCACGTCTCCTTGGCAGAGATTCAACCAAAAATAATAATTTAAAGAATGTTTAAATCTCTCCTCATCAGAATTTCGTGCAATGGATCTATATTAAACACGTATCCGTAGGAGACTTCTTGGTTGATTTGGAAAGAGTGTTATGTGTCGAATCAGTACTTTAATGTGTTGAAAAGTATTAGAAACATAAGTGACCATCATTTTTCATTCTTAAATTAAGTGGATACCATTTTTCTCTACTCTTCTTTTTCTTCAAAGAAAACACACTATGATGCTTAAGTAATTTTGGACAGCAAAATGAGAAATCACTTCGAAGTCTGAATTTGGAAGCACAAACAATACGCATAGAAATTGACCATCATTTTCACCCAAGAAAAAATAGCTTCGAGACAGATTCTAGTTCATTATGTCCATTCAAAAAATATTAGCAGATATTCCGATAAAAGACACTTCTTTGGGCTTGTTTTCAATTTCTGACAAGCAAACTTACAGTAGTTTGAATTGCTGATGAGCTTGAGAGAACTAACAGAGTTTTGGAATTATAAACATATAGTTAGAACTTAGAACAATGAAGCATAATAGTTTGAAGAAACTAAATCAGTAGTTGGATCTGTTAGTCTTGGAGCGCCAAAATCATATCAAATAAAAATAGGATTTATTGTGGTGTAGGGCCGACAGTCTTCTGTGTGGCATCATTCTCAGACATAAAAAAAAATTAATGTACAACACAAATTGGATGTAGGAACAGAAGTCAATCCAATGTAACCTCTCAAAAATCATATTTATATCATTCATGTATTCCATTACATCTTCTATAAATTTCCGTTTTTTATGACACTACTACGAATTTCATAACAAAAAAAACTCAGTAACCCACAAAACTTCCATGCTTCATTCAATTTGGAAATCTTTGATTTGCGTGCTTCTACTTTCCCACATTAGCCTGTCATTTATTCAATTCTTCCACTTAAGAAAACATAAAGAAGTATAGATAGTAGACACATAGTTATGTCCTTAGACTATAGAGGTTGAGTTAGAGGAGTGTTTTTTTTAATCAAACCCACAATTTATAGGTTCATTGGCTTTACTAAATATGTGCTATAGAAGATTGTATTTAGCGGTACTAGAACTTAAGATCTCTCCCAAAGTTATAGCATATCTTGCCGTTTGAGTCAGGAAGCTTTAACAAGTTAGAGCGGTGTTGCAGTGGGAGGAGAGATTGCCATATTGATCAGTATTACTTGGCTTGGATTGACTGTTACTCCAAATTGATATGTTAATAGATGACTTTGACCAGTGTGTGGATGAAAAATGCTCACCACTTTTAATCTAAAAGGGATGACTTGGAGTCTTGAACCAGGAAATTTCCACATAATTTCTGACGCAATCGTTTTCTGTTATTTTCACTGACTTGTAATATTACGACTGATTATATCTATCTGGTATCTAGCATGTGCATTAATTTATCAATATTAATACTAATAACTATGTTATTCAAGCAAACCAAATAAATAAAAATTATCTTTGACAAAATTCTTTTAAAGATAAAAGATTACATATAAATCCTACATTGTCCTCAATTCCCTATTTGATATTGATTAATGGAAATTAGTGGGAAATGTTTAAGCTCTCCGTATTATCTCAAAGAAAAAAATTCCCCACAACATACAGTAACCGAAAAGTCCATGATCTTACAATTGATCCAATCATGTTAATGGTATCACACCATGTTAACGTGGTCTATTTCGAAACACGAACTTTTGAGCTATGAGATAGCAGACAACTGATGAAATTATCTTGAATAACTGATATCATTAAATCTACAACTGACGCTAGACTTTCTAAACGAAAAATGGCCTAGGTAGAATTTCGATTGTATAAGCATTTTCCTCCATCATCACTATGACTCTAGCCATAGTAGGGTCGATGATACTCGATAGGAATATTTCATTTGTATTAACCTTAACCCCACCAAACATTACTTCCTTTCCATCTATGATATATTGGAAGCTTCATTTATTTTCGTTCACATGCTGCTTGCTTCATATATCAACGAATTAGTATAATACCACTTGACTTGATTTATTATGTCACGGCCCAAAAATATCATGCACAGATACATTTAAAGTAATAGCAGAGTTAAAACAATACAAACCAACTCTTGTCAAGTAAAGTAAAAACAATAATACTGATCGGCCTTATTTAGAGATATTTTATATAATAAATGCGTATTGGTTATTGTATTCTTATTACTAAAATGAACCTTGAATATGATATTCAGCTTTATATCATCAAAGTATGTGACTTTGATAGTAAAACTATAAAGTATTATGAATGATATTCTAAACCGTCCCTGATCATTCATAGGATGTTTGTGAGACAAACATACTTTATGATAAGCTATAAATGTACATCAGTATGTTAGTTGACTGAGGGTCACGTTTTACTGATCATGAATAAGAGTTATTAAGTCGTTAACATAAGTATATGTTGGAGCCAATATACTGGATTGACCGACTATGAGAATACTACATGGTTCGTGTCATTAGTTATTCTCAGTAAAGAATGTATCTGTAATCCTTAGACTTGAGATTATCTCAGTTTCCTACATGAGAAATTTTATACTTTAATATAGTCTAACATCGTGTTTAACCGGGTGGTCATAAAGATTATAATTCGGTATATAATGAATTATGCGGAAGAAAGAGTTTAATTAAGATAGGATTTGTTCCTCTCATAAATTGAGAGAGATATCTTTAGGCCTCTTGATGATTTGATTGAAGAAACGCACGGCCGTGCTCGAGTGAATTAATAAGGAGTTATTAATGTCATTTCATGTTCAATCAAATTCGGTGTCAAGAAATATTTATCGATCAACGTAAGGTTGACACATAACATGCCTTATGGACGATATAAATATCGTGTAACAAAGGGATACAATGCATGAACATAAATTAGGTTTGATCGAATCATCTATACTTGCTTAATTTGGGTAATCATGATGTCTTGCTAGAGGCCGCTCATGATTTATAATCCATTGTGATTATTGCCAACATTAAGTAAACCTACATGGTCACACACAAAGAACAACTATTGAGACGTACACAGAAAAATCATAACTTATGTGATAAGTTGTATGGAGAGCTACATAGTCAATTGACACATCCAATCCTACATCTTATATGATAAGGTGTGTTGCATATATGGTTACATAGTTATCATGCACATAGGATATGAAACTTATGGACTATATAGGCACAAGAGACACCCCAAAATTAGATAAAAAAAGGGCATATTATTTTTCGTCCAACTTTTGTGAGACAAAGAGGAGAGAAAAATCCGAAAATTATTCTCTTGTTATTTCTGTGAGAGAAATGAAGAACGAATACTAGCATATATCGTTCTTTATCCGTTCAAAGGGGTTGTTTGTGTGGATACCGGTAGAGGACGAAGCGAAGTGCGGCGTCTTTGTGATTCTGGTTGAAACCGTGCTTTATTTGGAGAATCGGTTTGCTTGGAGAATCGGTTCGGTTGGAGATTACATGGAGATCGGTTTGTGAGACAGATTAGGCGAAACATTCAAAGGATCGGTTTGGAAACCGGTTTGGATCGGGAAAAGAAAAGCGTCAACCAAATTCGTTTTTGATCATCACGGATTAAGCGTAATCCGAAGGTACAAAGTTATGAACTTTTCTTTGATTTAATTGTAATTCACGGATCCTTCTTTTGGGTTTCGAATTTGATTTTGTTTCATTTTTGTTTTTCCGCTGCGTTATGAATGGCAGAAACCCAAGAGATTATCGCATTTAGATTTAGAAGGCGACAAATGATTCTTCTGAAAGGTGCATATTTAACATTCTAGCTCTAATTGTGCGGAAAGAACATACTCATTTGACAAGAAGAATAAATCAGAGACGAGATTTGATCTTCAATCTAGATTAGACGGTAAGAGAATATTTGATTAGATTTTGATTGGGGATTAGATTTAGGGTTTAGATTTGATAGGATTTTGGGTAGATTTATTTCTTCTTTTCATGTGTTCAGCCCTTCACTTATAAAAGGGTGACCCTTGCGGCCGGTCAGAGCGTCGCGAAATTTTATCGTAGTTTTAGTAGGAGCCGAGTTTCATTGTAAGAGAAAGACAAACAATATCGTATTGTTTTATGTATGACATTTTTTATCTTTTGAATTTAGTTATGTACTCTCGTAACTAAATCCCTTTCTAGGGTAGAGTTCAAGTAGTAGTAGTATCAATGTATTTTTCATCTCATATTTGTTTGTGTTGTTTTCATTTTGAACTTAGTATTTCGTTTTGCATTTTTTCACTCCAACCCGAGACATATCTCAAATATATAGGCTAGCAAAAAAGTAAGTTGGGAGAAACCAGGTCTCTAGGCCTAGACTTAGCATCTTAGTATTAGACCGCGTTGTAATACTGACGGACCGATGTCGAATTACTTACACCATCATCTAAGACCCAGGAGATGAAACCCTGCCGATTCGAAAAATAAAACAGAACTTGGTAGAGCGAGTATAGAATTGTTGTTCTACTTCGGGGATTGTATCAAGGAGTCAGGAGGACCGGAAGGCCTACTTGAGGAGGATTAAGTTAGATCCCCTCCGCGCAAGAATAAGTGAAAGACTCTTGCGTTTCAAGCATGAAGTTCGGCAATAGTGGCGAGTTGGCGCATAAAGGACTTCCGCAGAACACATCACGGCTCTTGATTCTAGAACAGTCTGAGGATAAGTGACAATGACGGAGAATCCGAGCAAGATGGATGTCAAACCCGTAGAAACAAGAACAACACTGACAATGATGAGAGAGATTAGACGGAGATCGACGAAAGAACTTGATCCCTAGAATCCTCTTTTATCAACTTATGACTACCTATTACCGTGGACAAGGATCGTGACAGCCTAGTCCATGATCCGATAGGCGACCAACTTTTCTTTATTTTATTTTATTTTTAATTCAAAAATCAAAACCAATTAAACGATTTAATCCGAACTACATTAAAAGAAACTAAAAATATTTACTCCTCCCTATGGATTCGACACCTAAAGTACTACGCGTATATCGTGCGCTTGCAATCGAATATAAAATATAAATACAACTAAAATTGTTAGATAAAAATACATACAAGTGTTGCGTTGCTGCACTCTTAAAAGAATATTTGTATGTCATCACCTACTGCCTCAAGCGCTACTTAGAAATGTTGACTGAGCGCTAGAAAAATCTGATAATAAGTAAATACTATCCACTACAACAACTACTAATCTACTGGAATGATAAATTATATATACTACCACTTTTATCGACATGCTACTAATACTTAAAAGAACTACCATTTACTAAAAAAATTAATACTTTATAATATAAGTGGTACTATTGCAATATACAAATAAGTATATTTGAAACTTTGATAAGGTTGGCAATCACACGAGACCTATCTATAGACTACAATATTGGATCTACTTGAGATAAGTTAGTCCACTGCACTCTCAACTACACGAGAGTGGTGTTTTCCGACTTCACCAGGGTGAAAAACACGCCCTTTTGAACCACCTAAGGAGACCGTACTATTACCTCTAATAGATTGTAAGTTTCGGGACTGAACCAAAAATTGCTCTCTGGTACCAAGCCTACCAAAAATGTCCGTCCATGAGTCTACCTCATCGTATATAGAAGAAATCTTTGAAGAATAATATTTTTCTACCACTACCATCTAACAACAATATCTACCATTTACTGCATACTTCTACTTAAAATAACTGCATTTATATAATATATGAAAAATAAAATAAAATAAATAAATAATAAAATGATCTTCTAAATATACTACCATTAAAACCGTCTTAGAGGTTTCTAACGACTACAAGAACACCTAAACAAATACCGAATGAAGAAATTATAAACATTTTAAGAACTTAATCATGCCGATTTGATCGGACACATCAGTCTAAAACTGATCTAGTTTTGAAATAATAACTAATCAATATTTAACTACTACTGCTAATGACATCTGCTACCACCAACATAAACTAAAAAAAAATAAATAAAAACTCAGGCCTGTATTTAATCTCGGCCTAAAAAACTTATTAATCCAACTATTAATTAATTGGATCAATATAAGTAGAAAGTCTAATCCATACCAAATTAATTAAACAAGGCTCAACTTCAAATAAATACCCAATCCAAATTTAATTAAATTATTTTAGCCCATTTTCTTTCCATTTAAATATTAAAAATCCAGCCCAATAACTCTCGGCCCAAACAGATTTTAATTAAAGCTTATTGGATATTTATTTAATGGATATTAAACCCGACCCGTATCCGACCCGTTAAGAACTGAACCCGACCCAATGCTCTTTTCTCTCTCTTTTCCTTCCGCCTCCTCCTTCCTCTTCCATTTCTTTTTCTCCAAACAGAGCTCCAATCGAGCTCTCTTTTATCCCCATGAAAGTGACACAATAGTTGGCCGAGACGCCACCAATCAAACGCCCGGACAACCACAGGTCACCTCTCAACTCAAAAATTCATTTTCCCATCTCCCCACTCAATTCCGACTTAACCCCAAAATCTAGGGTTTATACTATTCCGAGTAATACTCGATTTTAATGGCAATACACACAAGTTCCTAACTCACATTGAAGGTAAATATAAGTAATTACCTCTAAAAGCTCAAGCTTTACTATTTGGGCGACCTCTTCTTGTAAACCAACTTCGGCAAAGTCGCCTTCCGACCCGAGCTCCGATCAACTCGCCCCTTCTCGACTTGACCCCTCCCTACAGACACAACTCTTCCCTCTCTCTCTGCCTTTCTCTCTCTCTATTGAGAAAATGGTTTTAATTTTGTGTTTAGAGAGAGAAGGAATAGTAACAAAATATTATAAGGAAAATAATGGGCACCGTTTAATTTATCCAAGCCCAAAATGAAATGAAAATTTCAGCTTCGTGAAGGTGTGAATGGGTCTTCAAGGTAAGCAGCTTATTGACTTTTCAACATTTTCATATTATTTCATTCATTCATATATATATATATATATATATATATATATATATATATATATATATATATATATATATATATATATATTTTTTTTTTATTTATAACAAAGAATGCCTATTCTATGTTCCGGTGATAGTGAACTGTCGGAAACAAATAGCTTCAGTAGACCAATTAAACACCATCACCATTCAAATGGATAACAACACTACTGAGAATTGTTCTGACCAAGCATCCATCCTCAACACCAAACTTTTGAAACAGCAAATAAAAAGCCAAACAATAGTCAAAGAAACACAACTCAACGCAGAGGCGACGGGGACTGTGGTGCAGGAAAATCCGGTGAGTGACAACCTACCGAGTGAAACGGAGGAAGAAAGGATCGAACGGGAATGGTATCGGGCAGAGAAAGGGAGAGAAAAAATACTGGTGCGATCGCCGTCCACTCCGCCGGAAAAATGGTCTGATAACTCATTGTCACCCAGCTCGCATGAACGGGGAGAGAGAGGGTTATCACCGTTGGTGAGAGAAAAACAGGACCGCAAAGACAGTCTGCATGCGGTAAATTTTCCGCCTTCTCCACCAGGGTCAGACACCGTCAACAACATGCAAGGTACGGGGGCACCGATCCAACAGGACGAAATGCTGAGACAGGCACCGGAGCTGATCAACTCGCCCATCAGGGTAGAGAGTGATCCATCTGATATTGACTTGCCGGAAGGGAGGAATCCACGATCGAGGCGCCACATCGACACCCCTCCACAGAAAACTCAGTTGACGACTGTCTTCAAAAAAGCTTTGTCCACAAAAAACCCTAAAAGATCACTGGAGTTAATAGGTGCTGGAAAAAATGGAGAGAAAAAAGGAAGAAACGAAATACTGGTGATATCCGGTTCTGATGACACTGGAGGAGAAACGGGAGGAGATTTTCAGAATGCATGGGGAAGCCAAACTTGGCGAAATGAGGCAGAAGAGGCACTCAATACACCTCAACTTGACTCGTCGATGTTTGCAGACGAGCCCATACTGATGTTGACCCTTCCAGCCACACAAGAGGAGACACGTCATGACGGGCTCACAAACATGGATGGTGCAACGGTAGAAAATGAAGGTATAATTTCAAATTCTATTTTCTCCCATCAACTCTCTAACAAAGAAAAAGAGACAAAAGGTGACATTGCATTTAATGTTGAAACAAATGATGATATACCTAGGCTAAATAGTACACGGTTAGACTCAATCCCTCACACTCAATCTGCCTTGTCACGCACTAAATCTAATCAAATTAAAAAAACAACAATCACAAACCTATCCTTATTCAAAAAAACTATTGCAAAAAGTATGTTCAAAGTAAACCAAAAGAATAAGGCCATTAAAAAACAAAAAGAGTCAAGTACTCAGGAGCCAGTCAATGTGAAAGAAAAAAATGAGATAACAGGGCTTAGATGCAGCTCTAGAAAAAAGAAACCAATCAAATTGTATGAAGGTTTGGTTCTTTCACCCACAAAGAAACAAACCAAAAAAAGAAAAAAAAAATCAGTGGAAGAGCAGGCAGCGAAAGCTGGCCTGCTTGAAGAACTGAAAGTTGAAAAAGTAGCAAAATCTCCTCTAGACAATATTATCATTGACAAAATCGAGAATTTTGTAGGATATAAAGTGAACAAAAAAATGGCCCAAAAGAAAGGTTTGCTTAAAGGGCAGTCATCCAAAGGGAACGCCAAAGGTCAGGCATCAAGGACTCAAAAGGACTCTTCCTCACAAGGGGAGTCTTTCTGATGAGCTCTAAACTCTCATCAACTTTTGATAATACCTGATTGTTACTAAGTCAAGTGTATTAAATGTATCATTTGCTTATCTATCTTTTTATTTCTCTATTAGTTGTTGTAATGGATATACTGAACCTATGTGCTTTTGATCTTCTGACGTGGAACGTCAGAGGTTTAGGGAATGATGAGAAATGTAATGTGGTTAGAAACGCTATTCGTTCTACTCGTAGTAAAATCATATGTTTCCAAGAAACAAAATTGCGAAATGTAAACTCCTTCAAAATAGCTCAAGTAGCTCCTGCACGGTTTAAAAATTTCTTTTCGAACGATGCAATCGGTTCAAAAGGCGGCACTATAATCATTTGGAATGAATCTTTTCACCTTCTAAACTCCTTCTCAACAACACACGTATCAAATGTGATACTGCAGGATATCTCTACAAAACAATCTATAATGATATCTAATGCTTATGGGCCAAATGATGGCCAAACAAAGCCGTCATTCCTTCTCAAATTAGCTGAGATTAGAGCTAATAACCCTTCTTTTCCTTGGATATTACTAGGTGATTTTAATCTCCTTAGAGAGAGATGACACAACATCTTCCACCTCCTTTAATAGTAACATGACACTTCAATTCAATCAGCTGCTATTTGACTTAGATCTTGTAGAAACCCCATTGAGGGGTCGAAAGTTCACATGGTCAAATAAACGCCCCAAACCCTGCCTCTCTAAACTTGATAGGGTATTCATCTCCCCGCAAATCGTCTCTTCTAATCTATCAGTCACTCTTTCTGACCTACCAACATCGACGTCTGACCATGCTCCTCTATTACTATCTCTCGCTGCTACATCACAACAAAGATAAAAAAAAGGTTCATGATTGAGAGGTACTGATTCAAACAAGATGATTTCAAAGAGGTTGTAACATCCTCCTGGTTGGCGCCAACGCACTCATCTCTTTCTTCAAAAAACTATCTCATAAAACTAAATAGATTAAGACGGGACTTAAAAGAATGGTCCAAGGAACTGAACAAAGGATGGAACTCTTCACTAGAAAGAGCTAAATGGGTAATACATATTTTAGATAAAGTTGAAGAACTTTGGCTACTCGATCAAAGGAAATTTTCTTTAAGAATAAGATTAAAGGAGATAGTACACGAGTTAGCGAACTATCAAGAAACAAAATGGCAACAACGAGCATCATGTAGATGGATCAAATTGGGAGACAAAAACACCGCGTATTTTCACGCCGTGGCCTCCAAAAAACAAAAAAGCAATTTCATCTCGAGTGTCAAACTATCGATGAATTCGGACGTCCTCATACAATCCTCTAGTGATATTCTTCATGCTTTTAAGACTCAATTTGACGCTCTCTTTGGTTACCATCATGATCCTCCAAGTGAGGAAATTTTATACAACTTATCTTTTCTCAACAATATGCAAAAAGAATTGTCTTCACTGACCGCACCCATAGAGGAACTAGAAGTCAAAGAAGTGATAGACAACTTTCCAAAGGGAAAGTCATCGGGAGCGGACGGAATCCCAAATGAATTCTTACAAAGTTTTTGGGAGGTCATGAAAACAGACATCATGTGGCTAATTAGAGATTTTGAAAATAATGCTCTAGATCTATGGCGATTCAATGAAGCGGCCATCACGCTCATCCCAAAAGTCGAGGGAGCAATTTATCTGAATCAATTCAGACCGATTAGTGTGATAAATGCACCAATAAAAATCTTGTCATCTTTGTTGATGAACCGATTACAACCGCATATGGAACGATTGGTACATCCCAACCAATCGGCTTTCATTAAAAAAAGATCCATCACGGAATCTTTCTTGGTGGCACGAGAATTATCTTCTTTTTCCCACAAAGCAAAAATCCCATCAGTTCTATTCAAGATTGATTTTAGAAGAGCTTTTGACACGGTTAAATGGGAATTCTTGACCGATATGCTTAGGGCACGAGGCTTTCCACCTATATGGGTCCAATGGATCTACAATCTTCTAAAATCTTCTTCATCCTTCCTCAAAATAAATGGGTTAGAAAGCACGCCGTTCTTCCATGCTAGAGGAGTCCGTCAAGGAGATCCTCTCTCTCCACTCCTTTTCAACTTAGTAGTCGACACGCTACAATCTATCCTACAAGTATCCTCCCCCCTCATGTCTCCACACAAAGTAATTACACCACAAATGTTGCAATTCGCGGATGATACGACATATTTTGCGGAAGCATCACCTCATAACCTCAAAATAATGATGAAAATCATTAACATGTTTGGGTACATGTCGGGGCTAAAAATCAACTCCGAAAAAAGCTCTTTCACAACTTTCCTCATACCCGAGGAGTTTAACATGGCAATCAAAAATATCTTAGGTTGCAACCAAAAAGATCTTCCGATAAAATACTTAGGCCTCCCACTAACCATTACCAAACCAAAGAAACATCTACTTATTCCACTCTTAAAGAGAGTACAAGATAGGCTGGCGGGATGGAAGGGGAAAATTCTATCGTACGGAGGTAGAATAACACTAATACAGGCGGTACTCGGATCCATCTTGAACTACTACATGCAGGTCTTCACCCTGCCCATGTGGTTCATAAAGGAGTTCGACAAAGTTGCGAGGAGTTTTCTATGGCGTGGGGATAAACCTTGCTACGGTGATCATTGCCTTGTGGCATGGGAACGCTTGGCAGGACCAAGAAACGAAAGAGGACTCGGAATCATTAACATAAGAAACCAAAACATGGCGATGATGGTACGATGGCTATGGCACACACGGCAAAACCCTCATAGTCCTCTAGGCAAGCTTTTTTCATCCCTATATCATTTCTCTCCTCTATCACACTCGCAACAAATGCCTTCAAGAGGTTCATACTTTCTTGATGAACTCCAAGAGCTAATGCCGATTCTTAAAATTTCTACAAGTACAAAGCTAGGATCGGGAAGTGAGACTCACTTTTGGACAGATCTATGCCACCCGAACGGGACGCTTGCCAAAGAGTTTCCGATTATTTATGAGAATGCCACAAATAAACTCAGCTCGATTGTACAAGTCATAGGGTCTGACTGGGACCTAGGTCCCATGATAGCCTCAAGCAACCTACCGCTAGCAAGGGAAGCAGCAGACATGCAAGCTATTTTGGCATCCACTGCATTGCCGGGAGGTGATGACACACTCATTTGGCGGTGGAACACGAGCAGAGTCTACTCAACAAAATCATGCTACGATTTGTTTTACAAAACAAGCATGAAATCTCAATGAAACGCAAAGATTTGGAGGATAAAAATACCGACAAAGGTGAGATTCTTCCTATGGTTGCTAGCGCAAAATAGACTCCCAACCCAAGAAAACCTAATACGAAAAGGATGGTCGAGTATCAATGCATGCACACTATGCACAACGGGGGAAACAGAAACCGCCCAACACCTTTTCTTGAAATGTCCTTATACCATTAGTGTATGGTCTCACCATGGTACCCTTGCACCTCATCGCTCCAGCTCAACTCTCAAGTTCTGGCAGAAGACGAGAAGAGGATGGGTGTCCGAAACGGAGAAAAATGAATGGGATACTAAATGGGCAGCAACCTGTTGGAACGTCTGGAAGCAACGCAATCAAAGGATCTTCACAAACAAACGAGCTACAACGAGAATCTGTTATGAACTCGCGGAGATAGAAGCAGATCATTGGGCGAAAAATTACTAGATAAATTAGGGTATGTTAAATGCTGGATAATTGCATTGTAAAGGGTTATTTCTACTTTCATCTACGCCCTCTTGTAATCTGACACCAAACAGTCTCTTGGTGTATATTTTTATTTTTATTTAAATGAAATTCTCAAGTAGGCGATCGCCTACATGAGCTTCAAAAAAAAAAAAAAAAAAAAAAAAAAAAAACACTATAGATAATTGATAATTCAATAAAAT
Organism: Juncus inflexus; assembly: GCA_024447665.1. Classification (NCBI taxonomy): domain Eukaryota; kingdom Viridiplantae; phylum Streptophyta; class Magnoliopsida; order Poales; family Juncaceae; genus Juncus; species Juncus inflexus. Next base: position 12,045,266 of record JAJHPC010000007.1, on the reverse strand, counting down.
AAGAAACTTGTTTACAAAATACATCAATAATTTTATGGCAGATTACGAAGATCGGAGTACAAACTATTTATTCATAAATGATACAATACCATTTTAGACAATCGGCTATCGCATATAAGTATAAAAAAGTAATTATTATACATAAGATATAAAGAACTATATAGGAGCACGAAAAAATCTATACATAAAAGAGTATATATAGGCTGAAAAAATTCCTCAAAGCCCGCCAAGCACAATTTCTAGGATTTTTTTTTTTTATACCATTATTTCCCAAAATAAATCAATATTTGCCACTGTTTTCAAAATAATGTGGTAACTACCATTTCCGCCACTATTAGTGGCGGAACAACTTTTGTTCCGCCACAAGTAGTGGCGGAACAGATAGATTTTCAGTTCCGCCAAAAACGGTCTATTTGACGCACTAAACGTGGTTAATTAATATTAAAAATCTTGTTCCGCCACTACTAGTGGCGGAACATGTTAAAATATTTCTTTACACCCCACTTAAAGATTAATATGGCTCATGAATGGGCAATTAGCGTAAAAATTGAAGAATTATTATGTTCCGCCACTATTAGTGGCGGAACAGGGTGCATATTTCAGCCACTATGTTCTGCCTAAAAAAACCGATTTTTGTAACGGTTCTTTCCTAAAAACCGTTACTAATTACTTATTAGTAACGGTTTTTCCTAAAGAACCGTTACAGAATTGTAAAAAAGAAAATTTATTTTTGCATATTTGTAACGGTTCTTAAATAAAAACCGTTACTAATTGCATATTAGTAACGGTTTTTTCTAAATAACCGTTACAGAATTGTAAAAAAAAAAATCTATTTATGCATATTTGTAACGGTTCTTTAATCAAAACCGTTACTAATTACAATATTAGTAACGGTTTTTTCTAAAGAACCGTTACAGAATATACTATCTGTAACGGTTGTTTGCCGAAAACCGTTACTAATATGCAATTAGTAACGATTTTCATTAAAGAACCGTTACAAATATGCATAAATAGATTTTTTTATAATTCTGTAACGGTTCTTTGGGAAAAACCGTTACTATTATGTAATTAGTAACGGTTTTTATTAAGGAACTGTTACAAAAATGCTAATAGATTTTTCTTTTACAATTCTGTAACAGTTCTTTAGAAAAAACCGTTACTAATATGCAATTAGTAACGGTTTTTATTTAAGAACCGTTACAAATATGCAAAAATAAATTTTCTTTTTTACAATTCTGTAACGGTTCTTTAGGAAAAACCGTTACTAATAAGTAATTAGTAACGGTTTTTAGGAAAGAACCGTTACAAAAATCGGTTTTTTTAGGCAGAACATAGTGGCTGAAATATGCACCTGTTCCGCCACTAATAGTGGCGGAACATAGTAATTCTTCAATTTTTACGCTAATTGCCCATTCATGAGCCATGTTAATCTTTAAGTGCGGGGTAAAGAAATATTTTAACATGTTCCGCCATTAGTAGTGGCGGAACAAGATTTTTAATACTAATTAACCACGTTTATTGCGTCAAACGGACTGTTTTTGGCAGAACTGAAAATCTATCTGTTCCGCCACTACTAGTGGCGGAAATGGTAATTACCACATTATTTTCAAAACAGTGGCAAGTATTGATTTATTTTGGGAAATAATGGTATAAAAAAAAAATAGTCCAATTTCTAACCCAAGCCAATTGTCATTTTGAGTAGTTTCATTGGGCCAACTATATTATTATTATTTCTAATCATGCCCGATAATAATAATATAGTTGGCCCCATTTTCTATAAGTTAGGTGATCAAATCTCGCGTTCAGTATAATTTTGAAAAGATTTTAATGGAATTTTCAGATAAGATTAATTGTGACCTCTCAGTATGTGAGTGTGCGTGTGTTGTATATACGTACGGGCTATTGTAAAAAAAAAAAAAACCTATATTATTATTATACATCTAAAGTCCCCACTAGCTAGCTTAGCCATCTTGATCACTACAAAACACAAATGAAAAATCATTAAACAAGACAAACTATTAGCTGCCATTGTTCTTGGACCGACCAAAGATCTAACTATACACTTACTTGTAAGCTGTATGATTCAGCACTAGATCATAAAATAGTACTTGCCTACGTGTTTTAGTCAAGTAAGTAAATTAAACAATCTAATGCAAAGAGCAACCAGCAGCCACCACCAAGTGGTTCATTAGATAATTAAACGAAAATTAAGAAAGATAAAGATAATAATAATAATAATAATAATAATAATAATAATAATAATAATAATAATAATAATAATAATAATAATAATAATAATAATAATAATAATAATAATAATGAGGGGTTTTAAACTTTTGCTAAAATATCAATAAATAAAAGAGAAATTATTCAGAGTGCTCAGCTTTTGGAGTGCCCAAAAGTTCCCACCATACAATTTAGTTGTACACATATATCTGCACTTGAATATAACTTTTGTATTTACAAATATACTTTTTTGTTGGTTGAGGTGTGGAAGTTGGATTTTGAGTGTGGAAAATTGGGGAATTGAAGGGAAATTTTGTTGGCAATTTGGGATTTAGAATTGAAAGAATCACTGATTAGCGTTTTGCAGTGTAAATATGTCGGCTTTTTGAGTGTAATGATCAGTTTGAGGAAATTTGAAGTGAATTTATTAACAATAAATTGATTCATTTGATGTATAATCAAGATAGAAGATTGATTCTTTGAGCAATAATTCATTTTTGTAATTTATTATAATTATCTTTATTCATTATTTCAGGTCCAGTTGTGGCAGAAGCAATGTTTGTAAACAGAGAAGTAGTTTCAGTTCAGCCCATTATGGGTGGAAAAGTACTAGAAACATATGGACTATAAATTTTCTTATATTGTCCATCATAATATGGATGGACTATAAATTTTCTTTACTATCAATCACTACAACAAAAAGATAGTTTTATCTGCCAATGGTTTGAAGTGCTTCTGTAGTCGCGAAAGAGAATTACTGGTTAGTTATAGTCGCAGAAACATTGTCGCTACATCCCCGATGCATAAGGTCTTCTGCGACGAAAGGAGAAAAATCTAGCGATTGTAGTAAAGCTTATTAGTCTGGGAAATAACAAGTGATATACAGTTGAACAAAAATCCTTTAATTCTAGCCAACAAAGATAGAAAAAATCCTGTGTATATATATATGACGGTATAAAAAGCGTGTTAGATATAGTTAACAAAACTCACAAACAGTGCGATGAAAATAATAGTTCCGAGTTACAATTTAATTGTATGGTTAATTTTATTGTGATTAAATGATTGTATAGTTTAAATTTAATTTTATTGTAACTCAAATGTAATTTTATTATTCAGAGAAGAAAAGGTTTTTTCATCCAAAAATCGAGAAGAAAAGGTTTGAGCTAATTAAATCCATTTACTAGTACTGCGGTTCACTGCTGTCTAAGAAAAGGATTGAGCTAATTAATACATTTAGTGAGTTCGTTGACAGTGAATTTTGTGTGATGAATTTAATATTTGGATGCGCTCGAAAAGTATCGCAAACATAAATTACCATAATTATCCCTCTAAACTATAGATAATTGATAATTCAATAAAATAAGAAACTTGTTTAAAAAATACATCAATAATTTTATGGCAGATTACGAAGATTGGAGTACAAACTATTTATTCATAAATGATACAATACCAATTTAGACAATCAGCTATCGCATATAAGTACAAAAAAGTAATTATTATACATAAGATATAAAGAACTATATAGGAGCACGAAAAAATCTATACATAAAAAAATATATATATAGGCTGAAAAAATTCTTCACAGCCAGCCAAGCACAATTTCTAACCCAAGCCAATTGATTTCTGCTATAAATCTATCCACATTTTGAGTAGTTTCATTGGGCCAACTATATTATTATTATTTCTAATCTTGCCCGATAATAATAATATAGTTGGCCTCATTTTTTATAAGTGAGGTGATCAAATCTCGCGTTCAGTAGAATTAGATTTTAATGGAATTTTTAGATAAGATTAATTGTGACCTCTCAATATGTGAGTGTGCGTGTGTTGTATATGCGTACGGGCTATTGTAAGAAAAAAAAACCTATATTATTATTATACATCTAAAGTCCCCACTAGCGAGCTTAGCCATCTTGATCACTACAAAACACAAATGAAAAATCATTAAACAAGACAAACTATTAGCTGCCATTGTTCTTGGACCGATCAAAGATCTAACTATACACTTACTTGTAAGCTGTATGTAATATTCAGCACTAGATCATAAAATAGTACTTGCCTACGTGTTTTAGTCAAGTAAGTAAATTAAACAATCTAATGCAAAGAGCAGCCAGCAGCCACCACCAAGTGGTTCATTAGATAATTAAACGAAAATTAAGAAAGATAATAATAATAATAATAATAATAATAATAATAATAATAATAATAATAATAATAATGAGGGGTTTTAAACTTTTGCTAAAATATCAATAAATAAAAGAGAAATTATTCAGAGTGTCCAGCTTTTGGAGTGCCCAAAAGCTCCCACCATGCAATTTAGTTGTACACATATATTTGCACTTGAATATAACTTTTGTATTTACAAATATACTTTTTTGTTGGTTGAGGTGTGGAAGTTGGATTTTGAGTGCGGAAAATTGGTGAATTGAAGGGAAATTTTGTTGGCAATTTGGGATTTAGAATTGAAAGAATCACTGATTAGCGTTTTGCAGTGTAAATATGTCGGCTTTTTGAGTGTAATGATCAGTTTGAGGAAATTTGAAGTGAATTTATTAACAATAAATTGATTCATTTGATGTACAATCAAGATAGAAGATTGATTCTTTGAGCAATAATTCATTTTTGTAATTTATTATAATTATCTTTATTCATTATTTCTGGTCCAGTTGTAGCAGAAGCAATGTTTGTAAACAGAGTAGTAGTTTCAGTTCAGCCCATTTATAGAGACCCTGTAAATCAAAATTCTTCAATTTATTTCATTACAAATCTTTTTTTGTTACTCGGTTTAATAATAACTGAATAATTTATTTGAAAAAAGGTTCATGATTTTGGATTCTTTCGATTCGATCCAAAAGCGATTAAATTCCTCACCGAAGATCCCTTCCATGGCCATAGCCTCAGCGGTTTGTTCGTGGAGTTTATCACACTGGTTGATAGTATGACTGTCATTTCTACAAGCTACACATTGTCTTTTCTTGTTGCAATTGTTCAAGTAGTGATTATCTTCCAAACAATTGAAACACTTTTCCTTCCAAAAAGCATTTGATTGATTCATCGGAAAGAAATGTTTGGGCCAGTTGTGGAGGAGAAGAGGTTATTGAACAACTCTCTCAAGGGATTCAGAGGAGGAGCTGGAGATGACAGAGGTTTTTTTGCGTTTTTTCACTACAGTGGGCGCTGCAGAAGCTTCAGTGTGTCTCATTGGACCCTTGCCTTTTTCAGCCGCCGTCAACCTCTTTGGGTATGACAGCCGGTGAGCAAGAGGTCCAGTGAAAGGTTGTTGTACCTTCTCCGGAGTTTCAGCTTTGCTTTCCTGAGAGAGGAAGTTAGGAAAGACACACTGGTTTGCTTCTCTGTTGAAGTTGATCAGAGCTTGAGGTGAGTGTACCGGTCTAGAGACCTCAGACTGAGCTACTTGAACTGGAACGTATGTTATTTTCTCGTTGGCGGAGCCAGCAAAAGGTAAGAAAAGGATTGTGAGAGGAGTTAATAGGATACCCAGAGTCTGTCTTATGCTATCGTTGACCCAAAGCCGGAATTTACTTGAGTCCTTTTTTTCTTAAAAATAAAAATGTACCAAATTAAATATAGAAATTATTCAAAACAAGCAAACAAAAGGTACTAATATTATAAGTTCACAAAAATTACATAACGCTACAACAACTGCTAATTATTTAAAATTCGCTCTTTTCAAATTTTTAGAAGCAAATAAATTAATTAAATTCGAATAATCTAGCTTTTTCGTGAAATCATTTTCAATGGATAATATTGCTAATCCATTTAACATTTTTTGTGACATTGTTGATCGAAGATAATTAACTCCAACTCCTTATTTTTCACTTACTTTTGAGCCTCCTCAAAATGCCGTATCATCACTTTTATCTCGACCATTATATCAATTTTTTTGTCAAATCTTAACCATTTATTTTCTCAAATTTATTGATATATGGTAACATTTATGTGGTTATTAAAACATAATCATATGATTGGTTGAATTGGTGTTTCGTGTTCCATACCCGATTTAGTGAAAACCGTTGTGAGTTTGTTTGTAACCATCAGATCTTAATCTGATGGTTTCAATGAATCATGTTGCAAAATTATGTTTAATTATTAATACCAACAATTAATGAAGAATTCAGACATTAAAATATAAATAATTTTTCTTTTCATCTTTCAAAAATTATAATTCTTAATGAAATATTTTATTTCTAATGTTAAAATCGTCAGCTATAAATTTGTTAGAATTTTCTCTTTATTTTGAGTTCCATATTTGTTAGAAGACTCTAAATACCCTAGCCGCCTATTGAGAGAGAGAGAAAGAGAAACTGGATCTAGTAATCTCGGTTTCTCCGCCAACAAGTTCAGTTCGCGTGTGGATACGTGTAGAGGGCGGTGCCAGAGTCGTATCGCCTTTCGTGATCAGATCCAGAAGAGACGTAGGGAGATCGTTTGGAGACGAATCGCGAAGCCCAACAAACAGGATTAGCCGAATCCGAGGTATAAACAAGATTTATTTTTCTTGATTTGATTGATAATACATGGATCCGCGGTTAGAAAACAGGTAAAATTTTAATTCCGCTGTGCTTCTGTGATTACATGTTTCCTTTCAACTAGTACAGCGGGTCACTGCTGTCTGAGAAAAGGTTTGAGCTAATTAATATATTTAGTGAGTTCGTTGACAGTGAATTTTGTATGATGAATTCAATATTTGGATGCGCTGAAAAAGTATTGCAAACATAAATTACCATAATTATGATCCTTCTAATCTATAGATAATTCAATAAAATAAGAAATTGGTACACAAACAGGCATCAATAATTGTAATAGTTGGCAAAATTGCCAAGTTTGGAATATAAACTATTTATTCATAAATGATGCAATACCATTTTAGTAATATAAATTATCTATTTTTAATCTTATGCATACATTACTATTAGACAATCAGCTATCTCATATATATACTATACTGATCTATATATACTACTTCAACTTGAATGTGCTGAAAATTGTGCAGATTTTTACTTCCCTGCATCAAGGCGGAGCCGGGTTAGACGGATGTTGTCCGAAAAGGCCAATTGGTGACGGAGGATGGGGAGCATTGCGGTTCCCCAAAAACCTACTCCCAACTCCTGGAAATAAAAAGAAAAATAATATTCTAAACATAGAATATACAAACTGACAAATTAACAGAGAAAAACAAACTAAAAGGAGGGGAAAAAAAAAAGAAATGATCAACAAAAGAGAGATACTTGGATTTTTATCTTTGTTTAGTGATATATCTCAGTAATCAATTGTTCGCTTGAGTTTCAGAAAAAAACCTGTAATGGTAATTATCATAGTACAAGTACGAGTGAAAAGATAATTAATTTCATCACTTGTACAAAAAAATTATGTTTGTATAATTGGCTTAAATATTTTGAGATATTTAAGTTAAAAAAGAAGCATATGTAATAAAAATAGAATCAAACAGACCTTGGACAAACCCATCACTGATCAGAGTTAAAAGAATGGCCACCAATATTAGAATAGTGAATTTAAAACAAGACTTCATATTGGTATGCTCTCTGTTTCATTTCATTAGCCAGCACCCTCTTTATACTAATATTAGTCTGGTAATCTTTTTGGAGTCTTTAATTCTGTAGTTGACTCAGAGTCTTACTGGAGTCAAATAATTTTATTTTTCAGAGTGGGTTGGTTGATTGAGAGTGATATGTGTTGAATACATGACTCGAGTGTGTGGAAAAGTATTTGAAACTTATAGACTATTTATGTACAATTTCTTTGTACTTTCTTAAATTTAATGGCAGAGGAGGCTTATGTTTTTCAGGAATATATTTATTTATTAATTAATTTTCCTTACTATTCAAATTTTATCGATTCAACAATTACTAATTCCACGTTTCTTGATTATTAATTAGGTTTGCAAGCTACATTCTTCTATTTCTTTATGTAAATTAATATCTTAACAAAAGTTAGTTGTCCGCAATTTAAATAAAAAAACAGAAGTTAGTTCTTTGTGACAGTGATACATTTGATTCCGAAATTTATTTCTGAAACCTTGAAAATCCGCAACTTCAAGAATATAATTAAAAAAAAACATTGTCATTTATTTCTTTTTTTTTTATCAGCAAATACTGAGATCATTTTCAAGAGGAGAAGAATCATTTTGAGGTCTATAGAAGAGGCTCCTCCTTCGCCGCTCTCTAATTCAGATAGAAGAATGATTCATTGAGGTCTGGAGGAGAGGCTCCTCCTTCACCTCACCGTAGTTTAGAGAGAGAGGACCCCAAACTCCATGGGCATGATATATATATTATACTATCAAATGTATTATATTTAATTTGTATTATTATTTTTTTATTATTATTATAGTAATGTCCCAGTAGAATCTTCATTTTGTTCAAATGATGATGATGTTGAGAAATTAATGGAACATTTCAAAAAAATCAAAGTAATAGAAGATAACATTTACTCTAGGACCGGCCCAATTATACAGCCTGCAAAGTCCGGGCCCTCTACTATATATGTAATATACTAGTATTAATACTAACATATCATATATGTAAGTATTATGTATGGCCTGTGAAAGTATAAAATACTTGGCCCATATTCTCCTCCAAGTGCAGAGTCCATTACTCCATCCTTTTTTTCTCAATTCCTTTCGAATTAACCCTCAGAAGTTGGATTAAATTTTTTTTTTTTTTTTTTTTTTTTTTTTTTTGAGGAAATGCACAGCAGGCGTTTGCATCCCGTTCGGAGTGAAACTTTGAAGAACAAGAAAATGGAGAATTCTAAACTCTGAAGCTCATTGGCTGCTGAATTTGGTATTTACATGATTGTATTCTCTTCTTAACTTTGGATGTTGATTAACTAAAGAGTTCATTGGAATTTGGGATTAGAAATTAGGATGTTGTAATTAGTATCTTACTAGGATGAAGAAAATTATGCTTTAGATTTTGGTTAGAAATTAGGGTTTAGATGTTAATTGGCAATTAGGATTTAGATTTTTGTTAATAATCAGTATTTTAATGCTATTTTTTGAATTTCATATTTTGAAGAAAATTTAGAATTGATATTTTAAGTAGAAATAGGCCCCTGGTCCTTAAAACCCTATGGCCGATCCTAAATTTTACTCATTAATTTCTTACTAATAGATTTATTAATACACAATTTCAGTTTTATCTTTTCTTTTGGTTGCCAATTCTACATCCATTATTTTTTGTGAAGCTCAATTCCACTTCAATTGGAATCTTTGAACTTTTTGAATTTTATTCAATATACTCAACCAACATAAAATTGAACTGCTTCCTCCTTTCTTTTGTACATATCTTTTACTTTCTTAATGTGCTCATTCGGTGCCAAATAAAATAAAAAAAATTTCAAGCTTTACATATTAAAAAAATCAAATACATATATACATACATGAGGGTTGGGTACATAATGAAAATATATGGTAATATCCATTATTCAAACTTTTTTCTAAAAGCCAATACGTGAGCTTTTCTTCAGAATTAAAGCAAAATTTTTTTTAATTTATTGTTCAAATATCTCTAAAATTTTATACTTCACCAATAACAAAACTATTTTCATGCTCCAATGAGGAAATAAATGGTTTAGGCGGCATCTCCAAATCTTGCAAATTTCCAATTAACATATGCACTACTCTAGTCATGGAGGGCCGGTCAACCGGGTTCCATTGTACACACCAAAAAGCCACAATAGCTTTTTCGCAATCTCTGTGTCACTTGGGGTCATTATATACTCCTCCAATTGTAACTCTTGACTATCTACTAACTGGTTATAGAGTAGTTCTGGAAAATAATTCTCGCTCTGGTTCTCAAACTCAGGATCCACGCTCTTCCTACCACCAACCATCTCTAACAATAACATTCCGAAACTATAGACATCAGATTTATAAGACACGGTTCCGAAGTTTCTTGAGTAAACCTCGGGTGCGATGTAGCCCATCGTGCCCCTCGCTGCAGTCATAGTGACAATGCTTTGGTCCTTCGCACATAACTTGGCAAGCCCGAAATCTGCGATTTTCGGGTTCAGATCCTCATCAAGCAAAACATTATGAGGTTTGATGTCAAAGTGAAGAATGCGTTCGTTACACCCTTGGTGCAGATACTCGATCCCTCGAGCAATTCCTATTGCTATTTGTTGCATTTTTTCCTTTCTTAATTGTAAATGAATGCTATTGTTTCTTGTTATATATTTCTCTAGTGACTCATTTGGCATGAATTCGTACACTAAAGCGTGTCTCGTGCCTTCAGAATAGAACCCAAGGAGTCGAACTATGTTGACATGGTGAATTCTTCCGATTGTGGCCACTTCATTTATGAACTCTTCGCCAGCACCTTTAGTCCTCTCGAGCATTTTTACTGCAACGGGTAATCCATTCGGTAGCTCGCCTTTGTAGACACTTCCAAAGCTGCCCTGACCTAACTTATCTCTAAATTGTTTATTTATCTTCTTAAGTTGGGTGAAGGTGTACCGAGTGGGTTTTGTGATTCTGTACGTTGCGAGGAACCGTTCAACCTTCAGCCGGGTTTCTTTTTCCTTGTTAGACTTTTTGGATAAATAGATTTGTACTGCTGGTATTGTTAAAATAAGAACGAAAGCTGCAGCACAAGTAGCTGAAAGAAGTTTTTTGAAAGAAAAAGATGGAGTGAGCTTTTGGATAGAAAGACAACAAAATAGAACCATTCATTCATATAAATACAAGGAAGTACCTGAAATAAGCTTGATGTTGACTTCTGCAAAATTATAGATGGATTTGCAAACGTCAAAAACTCTTCTTTTTTATTTATTTAAAGAAACTAATCTTTTTATTGGTTGATATTAAACTCACGAGGGAAAGGAAATGAACGAGTAAGTAATGACATAATTAAACTATTTGTAAGAAGAATGATATATAAATAGATGCATGTATTACCATGATGCTTGCAAAACGGTTGATTTTTTGCCATGTCATACATGCACCGCCCCCCTCTCAGCTCGCACTTTCTGCATCGACTCGTGCTGTTCGTGTTAAACCAACCCAGCGTCACTAATCTCTTCACAAGAAAATCATGGACGGCTTGTTCAAACGTGATGATATTCCTTATTTCATGACTCCTTTGAAGAATATATTTTTTTTACTAAAATGAAAAGTCCTTTGAAAAATATTAATTACGGCCTTCCTCCACACAGTACAGTCAAACGGAAGTACATCCATCATCTCATAGGCTGATACCACATAAACATAGTTACCCCTGCTGCTCAGACAAGATACGGGTCCAGCTAAGTTGTAACTCGCATTCGGAGTGAAACTTTTCGTGCAAGTTACTAGACTAACAGATGATGGAGTACTTGGCAAGTATATGTAAGCACTCAACAAGTTCAACAAGGTTAGGTTTTGAAGTAAACAGCTAGGCCATGAATCCCCTACTTCTATCGTTATATCTTTATATTGGTAATCTACATCATGTACTTTGAATGAGCCCAAATATGGAAGGGTTAAGAGAGGGTCATTGTTGGGCGAGCATGTTAGATTCATGCCAGGTACGCCACAAAATTTTGGACTCGAGTCGAGTTGGAGGGGAAACCGGATCTCAGGGCCGCCAGTTTCGTTGCATCTTGACGGTTTACAAATTTCGAAAAATTCGGTCTTGTGATTATGACAAAGGGAGATTTGGATTAGGGCTTGGAGGGAAAAGAGAAAGAAGAGGATGGAAAGCTTAGCCATGTGTTGTGATCCAGAGAGGTTGAGTTAGAGTGAATAGAAATAGAAAATAAGAAACATAGCATCAAAGGATGATTAATCTAAATAAATAATTAGCTTGGATTGACTGTCAGCCAAATTGATGTCAGCGGATGACTTTGACCAATGTGTGGATGAAAAATCTCACCACTTTTAATCTAAAAAGGGATGACATTGACCAGAAATTTTCAACATAGACCGTCAGTTTCTGTCATGTTCACTGACTTAAAACATTAAGAATAATTATAACTATATGTTATCTATCATGTTCACTTCTTAGATATTAAGACTAATAATTGTTCGAAATTATTAGCTCAAAGCCTCTCTTGTAATTCCTTTGGTTTTTATGAATGAAATCAGCTGGGTACGGGATTGACCCGTCCCAATTATACCTCAAAAAAAAAAAAAGACTAATAATTATTTGTTGTCAAAACAAATAATAAATTTTTTTGGTGATTTAATTAAAAGCAGATAGAACTGAATTGATATAAGGGGCGATTTTAGATAGCGGCATTAGAAATTACATGAGAAATTGGAATTTTTGCAGGTAAACCTTCCAATATTACTGTAATACCGAATGTTTAATCAATATTAAACAACAATAGGCAATCACCTATTGCGTATTTCTCAGGAAAAAAAAAACTTCCAATGTTACAATTGCAGTTTTAGAGTTTGGATATGAGCTAAAATTACTATCTATAGTTACAGTATTTCATGTTTAGATTGATGTAATTAAAATATGTAATTTCATGATATTATTTAGTTATCAAATGAAGTACTATATATGAAATTTTATTATACCAAAAAATATATGTTTGCATACAATTTAAATATTGTTATGAATATGATTAATATGGATGTCTAATACTTGCCTCTTAAGCAATAATAAACGAGAAAATACTTGTAATGATGGAAGGAGATGTGACAGGATATTTATTAGTATATTTTTATTGTATTCTATGTTAGATTATTTTCTTTATTGTAATTCTGAATCAGACAAGAAATTTCTTGGTGAGCACTCACTCTCTTCTATATAAAGAGACAGTGGTTATTATATTCTTAATCACACGATTGAATAAACATTTTGTCTCCTCCAATTCTCTTTTTTCTATTATTCTTATTATTTATTTTTACAACAAATATGTATTATTTTTCTTGTTATTTTTTTCAGTAAAATCTCTTTAAAAACACAAATCATCTTTCCGGTAACTTAAATTGCATGTTTAATCAAAAAAGGTACTCGAACTAGAGTTTAGAAAATAAATTAATCCTAAATTATCATGATTAATTTAATAATCATTCATACAACCATATCATCAAAAACATCATTCACACCCAACTCCAAACCACAAGTGCAATATCGTTAACTGAAATTGTTTCTTGATGAAATCAATATAGTTGAAATTGTATCACATATAATTTTACTGAGATTTTACACTCGATATTTGATTAATTATAGCAGAGACGAAACACATTACAAGTAAATGATTCTCATATAATCAAGCTATTCTTAGAAATTCTAGCTCTTCACTTTCGTCCAAAGTACCGCTGATTCCCATCCACTGGAGAATTAGGCCTCTTGCTTCTTCTCTCCTCTTTATCTTATTTTCTTTTGGTTTAATTACTCATTAATTCTTATGGTTTCTTTATTCTTTTTTGCTTTTTTGTTCTTTTCTTCTTTGTTCATCCAAATGATGGTGTATCTTGTAACTACATTTAATAAATGGAGCTTACAGGTGTCTCCTTGAGAGCGACGTAATTTAATAAAAAAATAATTTAAACTATTTTTCAGATCTCTTGTTGTCAGAATTTCGTGCAATGAATTTATATTAAACACGTATCAGTAGGAGACTTCTTGGTTGATTTGGATAAAATGTTGTGTCTAATTCAATACTGTAATGTGTTGAAAAGTATTAGAAGGATAAGTGATCACCATTTTTCAGTATTTTTCCTTTATCTTAAATTAAGTGGATAACCCTTTTTCTCTACTTTTTCTTCAAAGAAAAAATACTATGAGAAACCAATTCGAAGTCCGACTTTGCAAGCACAAACAATATGCGTAGAAATTGACTATTATTTTCATTCAAGAAAAAAAAAATAGCTTCCAGACAGATTCTGGTCCACTATGTCTATGAAGAAAGAATTTACACTGACGAAGGGCCAATAGTCTTCTGTGTGGCAAACGGAAGCGAATAATTAAAAGAGGAATAAAGACTAAGATGACGTTCGGAAAGGTGGAATAAGAGTAGAAGAGTGAAATTTTCTTCTTTCATGATGGGGTGGAAGATCTTTCTTCTATGGAATAAGCCAAAATTTAAGACAAAAATACCTCTCTTTCTTCCATCTTAAGATAACATGACACTAGTAATTAATGTTATGTTTCTCTCTCTTATTTCCTTTCAAATATTTTTTCGTAAAAAAAATAAGGATGAAAAACCATCAATTCTCAATAATAATTTCATGAAATAATATATCTAAAATGTGAAAATAATTATGCTTATTTTTCTCTATCTAAAGAGATTCATCTCCCATATCTTTCTTTCGTTATTCGGTTTTTCCATCTCTCGTCATGCATAAAGGACTTAGTAAATTAAACAAATTATTTTCTATCTTATTTATTTAAAAAAAAATTATTTTCTTTTAGGTTGAATAATAATAATTAAATAAATTAAAATAAAGTATTATTAGAATAAGGAAATTGTACTAATTAGGTATTATTTATATATTTTAAATCAACTTGTTACTCTATGGATATTGCCAAACGATTATGGAATAAAATGGAATAACCACTCTTCCACTATTCCACCTTTCACCAAACAAGCTCTAAGATACGTTACAAGATGAGTACATATTCAACTCAAATAAATACTTTTATTTTATAATCTATGGCTCGTCTTACAATAATTATTAGGCTCTTTATATAGGAGATGCTTGACTTGTTGCTAAGAAAACATCTTTCCTAATTCTCGAATATATCATAAAAATATTCCTAAAATACAATTAAATCTAGAAACTAGTAAAAGATACATAGAAATCAATATGATGGATAATTTCTTTCCATTATTCGAATCTTCCCTAATTATGGTTGATCAAGGAAAGCAAGACTGCTTCTTAAGCTTCTGCTGCGTGCTAACTCGTCCCGAGTTATGGAAGGGCTTGATGCCGACATAGGAACTTCACGAAGATCCATGCCTCGATCGGTGGTCATGATTTCGGTCAGTGGTATTGCTAGGCATTCCGTGCCTCGGCTGGTGTTCGCGGCGTTTGTAGCAACCTCCAAGTCTTCATCGAAAATGTTCGAAAATTCGTGTCTCGGTCGGCAGTCTCGGTTTGGACAGTGGTGCTTCTCCGCATACTGTGCCTTGGTCGGCAGTCTCAGAGTCGATCAGCGGTGGGTTTCTGCCTTTGCATCTCTTCGATTATGCGATCCTTCACATTGGTGTCGAGAAGCGATTGTACGGCGGCGGCGTAATGATCTTTTTGTTGATGGGCGGCGTCATTGAACCAAAGCTTTGATATCAATGGCTAATGGAAGTGATTAATTGAATGAGAAATAAAGACTAAGATATGATGCAAGAGGAGTATATACTCAACTCAAAGAAATATTTTTATTGATAATTCATGCCTCGTTTTACAATAATTATTAGGCTCTTTATATAGGAGATGCTTGACTTATTGTCAAGAAAACATCATTTCTAATTCTAGAACATACCATAAAAATATTCTTAAAATACAATATTACAACTAGAAACTAATAAAAGATACATAGAAATAAATATGATAAATAATTTTCTTCCATTATTCCAATATTTCCTAATTATGATTGATCGAGGAAACCTAGAATGCGTCACTTTCAAACATATATTTTTTTGATGTCCAACTCATTGGATTGAGAGATTTTGTTAAATATGTGTTATATTGTATTTGCCGAAAATTAAACCTATGACTTCTTGCTGCACATATAAATATTTTAACCAACTAGACTACAAGTCATTTGCAACGTCACTTTGAGACATATAAAAGATTAATTTACAACACAATTAGATATAGGAAAATACGCCCAAAGTTCATATATATATCATTCATGTATTCTATTACATCTTCTGGAAATTCATTAAAGAACTCTCATTAACCCACAAAATTTACATGCTTCATTCAATTTGAATATCTTGGATTCATTTTGAGTGCTTCTACTTTCCACCATCAGCTTATCATTCTTTCAGTTCTTCCAAATTGATATTTCAATGGATGAGTTTGATCAGTGTGTAGATGAAAAAGCCTCCCCACTTTTAATCTAAAAAGAGATGACACTTGGACCAGGAATTTTCTACATAATTGTTAGGTGTAGTCGTTTCCTGTCATTTTCACTGATATTTAAAATATAAGGCTGGTTATTGCTATCATAGTATCATGTGTATGACATGTTCACTGATTTAAGAATACTAAAACTAATATCTTTTTGCCAGCAAATAAATAATTGACAAAGTTCTTTTTAATGATTAATTGATTACACATAAATCATCTTACATAACCAAACTATTCTTACATTGTCCCAATTTCCTACAATAAAGTGAAACAGCAGTCTATAATCTTAACATTGATCCAATCATACTAATGGTATCACACCATGTTAACTTGATCTATTTCAAAACATGTACTTTCGAGCTCTGCGATAGCAGGCAACTGATCGAAGCTCGAATAATCAATATCAAGCTCTGTAACTGAGGATGGACTTTCTGAAGCGAAAAATGGCCTAGGTGGCAGTTTAACTATGTCATCAATTGACTCGAGCATTTCAATAACTCTACTCATAGTCGGGCGAAACGAAGACTTCATTTGTATACACCACAACCCCACCAAACATAACTTTTTCTCCATCTCTGAAATATCTAAAGCTTCATCTATTTCGTTCACATGTTGCCTACTTAGCTTATCATATATCCACGAAGGATAATACACTTGACTCAATCTATCAACTCTTGGATCAGCATTTCTTCGGCCACTGACCATTTCCATCAGCAACATTCCAAAACTATAAACATCAGATTTTTGCGATATAGCACCAAAACTTCGAGAAACCAATTCGGGTGCTATGTACCCGATAGTTCCTCTTGCTGCACTGACGTGCACCAAGCTGTACTCCTTAGGATACAACTTTGCCAGCCCGAAATCTGCAATTTTCGGAATGAAGTTTGCATCTAGTAGAATATTATTTGGTTTGATATCGAAGTGCAAGATCTGCATGTCACAGCCTCGATGCAGGTAATCAATACCGCGCGCAATGCCCAGGGCTATTTCATTTAGTTTTTCCAAGGTAATTACAATATTATTATTATTATTATTATTATTATTATTATTATTATTATTATTATTATTATTATTATTTATGAAAATATACTTGTCGAGGGATCCACCAGGCATATACTCATAAACAAGGGCTCGTTTTGATCCTTCTGAGCAAAATCCAACAAGTCTTACAATATTACAATGATGAATCCTTCCGAGTGTGGAGACCTCATTGATGAACTCATCTCCATTGCATTTTGAGATACCAAGCATCTTAACCGCCACTAGAATATTACCAGGAAGTACGCCTTTAAAGACCGAACCAAACCCTCCTTGCCCTAGCTTTTCTCTAAAGTGACCTGTCATTGCTATTAAATCGGTGTACGAGTACCTTGTTGGCATTAGGTTTTGTTGGTTTCGGAGAAACTTCTCTATTTTGTCGATAGGTATCTTTGATCTACGAAGAAGGTAGGCTAGGTAGGCTAGAATAACTAGCGGTATTAACATCAATCGAGCTATAATCATACGAACTGTAATAAGAACGACAAGAAGTTCAGTTAGTAAGAACTCTTAATCACAAAATAAACAAATCAACTATTTAGAAAACTGAAACAAAGATGAGCCCGACTGCTGATTTTTTTTTAAAGTTTAAAACTACAAGAAGACAGCTTATTAGGAAAAATGATAAAGTTATACAAATGACATACCTAGCACACATACTCCAACCATTATAGCATACATCAAAACGGTATAAATTAACCGCGGTCCAACAATTTCAAGTACAAACCCTGACTGAAGGAGCTTAAAAGCATCATCTCTAGTATCATCAGAAGAACTATCCTCACCAAAATAATTGAAAGGAACACTTGCTAGATACGAGCATGATTGCTCAAGGTACTTAACTTTGTATGCATCAAATCCAGTTATTAAGTACACAAACGTGCCATTCTTACTCATGCATGGGATCGGCATATAACTGCTATTTGAAATTACTTCTGTGCATTTCATGAACGATCCCCATTTATCTGTGAAAAGATAGTAACCGCCGTAGGGTTTGATGTGCATCGAAGGGGGTGGAGAGACGGAAGGAACAGTACAATCGCCATTAGCCACTCTTGAGGCGACAATATGGACGATCTCAGAGTAAAACGCCAAAAAGTTGTAATTGTCAATTCTCGTAACAATATACTTCTCTGGTTTGAATATTTCGAGATAGGTTATGTTGTTTTCACAATTTAGCTCGTACTTTAGATCGCCGCATTTAGAAGGGTCTGATTTCAGTCGGAAGGGTTTCGCAATTGTTATGTTGCCACAATAAGATGGGGTGCAGTTAGGGAACCATGAAAGACTTAGGGCTGGTTCAATGATGGAGAGGAAAAGGAATGAGAGGAGAAATGGAAGAAAAGTGTAAGGTTGGTTCATGGTGTTGGGTAGAGGAAGCAATTGACCTTAATTTTTTGTTGGAGGAAAATAAATAAGCTGTAATTTAATTCTTAGAGTAGGGCTTACAGATAGAGTTTTATTGGGTTGAGATTTCACGAAGGGATTACATATACGACAACCTCTAGATATTTATTTCCTTTCTTTTCTGAATAGTCCTCTGTAAAATTTTAAAGTATGTGCTTTTATTATATTTTAGCATCATGTTAATAGAAGAAATTCAAACACATACTTAATAACATCTAAAACTCTAAATATTGTTCCTTGAATGAATAATTTAAACTAATTTTCAGCACAAATCCAGCCAGTTCAAGTGAAGGCCAAAATTCAAATTTTCAACTTTGAACAAAGGCCGGATGCCATCACCTGGAGATGGGAGACAGATATGAATTTTTCAATGAAATTGTCCGACCGATATAGCTCTGCCGATAAAACTTCATATTGCCGAAATGTGTGGAAAATAAAAACCTTTGAAAATCACGCTATTTGCCTGGAAAAGTACACGGAATATTCTGCCCTTGCTCGATGTACTTCAGAGTAGAGGCTGGACGCTAGTTAATGGCTGCGTCCCTTATACGGCAGCGGCGAAACTTTCCTCACATATTTTCCAACATTGCAGTTTTACACTGCGAAGAACGAACGGGAGAGGCTGCCCGACATTCAGGCTCTACTCACAGGGAGGTGTAGTCCCAACGGCCTTCGAATAATCCTGGGTTATTTTTTGCAATCTGGAGAGAGATGTAAAAAATTGGAGGAGGCTGATGATGAATTCAGCCTCTTTACTTTCGCCCAAAGAACCACTGAAGAATTAGGTCTCTTAATTCTTCTCTCTTTTTTGCTTTATTTTATTTTTTTTTGTTTTAATTATTCAGTAATTCTTTTGTATAGTTTCTTTATTTTATTTTATTTTTTTTATTTTTTTTTGCTTTTTGTTTCTTATTTTTCTTTATCCATCCAAATGATGGTTGTACCTCAAAACTAAGAATCAATGGAGCTTACGCGTGTTTCCTTGAGAACGCCGTGATTTAATAAAAATAATAATTTAAATTATTTTTTAAATCTCTTGTCGCCAGTATTTCATGCCATGGATCTATATTAAACACGCATCAATAGGAGACTTCTTGGTTGATTTGGAATAGTGTTATGTGTCGAATTCAATAGTTTAATGTGTTGAAAAGTATTAGAAACATAAGTGATCACCATTTTTCATTCGTTTTCCTTTTTTTTTAAAATTAAATGGATACCATTTTTCTCTTCTTCTTTTTCTTTAAAGAAAAGACACTATGATGCTCAAGTAATTTTGGACAGCATGAGAAATCAATTCGAAGTCTGTTAGGGTAATGGATAGAATATTGATGTATAGTAAAAGAACTCTTGGGATAAATAACTAGAGAAGAAGATAAAAATCGTATAATCAATTGAGACATTATATTGTAAGAATTGGGATACAATTACAATAGGTTTAAGCATCTTTATATAGTAGAGCCTTAACTAATTACCAAAATATAAATGTCTAAATTAAAGATACAATATAAAAATAACCTAAACTAACGATACAAAAATAAATCACCTCCTTTCATCCTACAAATATTTCCTAAATATTTATTTCCTTCTCCTAATCTTTCCTAAATATCATTACCAAAAATGAAACATATTACGGTGAGATATCGAGGCATACATAACAATCTCCACCTTGACTTGAAATCTCATCCTTGATACACAGCCATAAAAATGACTATCCAAAATGAGCCCCTCCTTAATAGCGGCAAAGTCTCCTTGTATCGAGGACTCGCCAAAGTTCAATTCGTTGACTTTCTTGACTCTCCTTAACCGATTCACCATCGCCAAATTGAGAGTCAACACAATGCTCCAAGTTACGTCGAGTAAACTTCACCTCGTTGATCGGAAACTGCAAACACCACCTCTTTCCTGACCGTCTCAATTTCCTTTATAGCCAGATCAGGCACTTGCTCCATTGCCTGGAATATAACTGACTCAAAAGTCGCATCTCTCAAAACAAGTAGTTCCAGAACCGGACACCACAAACGATACGCCTTCACACCTGAAGCATACCCAAGAAGAATACATTTCTTCTCCCCATACTCGAGTTTCCATTTAACGACTTGTGCATAAATGAGATATCCAAATACCTGCAATGTCGAGTAATTCACTTGTTTACCCGACCAAACATTTGTTGGTGTCTTGTACCAAATTGCTGTATTCGTAGAACGGTTAACCAACCACCGAGTAGTATTAGTGGCTTCTACCCAGAACTTTTTGCCTGAGCCTGCCCCAAAAACATGCACCATGCCTTCTCGAGTAGTTTCCGATCAGCCACCCATTATGTTGTCGACAGCGAACAACCATGCAATGCAGAACAATCCTTATAACAGGATCACAAATTTGTCCCATAAATCTAAATAGATATCGTCCAAAATTCCTTTCATGCGATGAAAGGCTGTAATAAAGCTGAGTCTCCTCCGTTTGCCACAAACGAAATCTTCACAAAACTCATGTTTTCTGGTATTCTGGCCACACAGTAGATCCCTCGTGCTCAAAACTGTCACTCCGCATCCAATCGTAAAGCCTGACCTTCTTACTGAGGCAGAGATGGCGACGACAACCGAGCCTAAAGCTGCGCCAACTTCCCGAAATAACTTTCTGGTACTCTGTACTTCCAGAAAATATAATGCACCGATCACTCCAGCCTTCATCAATTTAAGAGTCCTTCTAGATACCTTGATGGACTCACCTTCACTCTGGAACTTGCAACTGATATCTTCGAGAATGCCTAACGAGATTAAATGAACAACTTCGTCCTGCATCTTGATCCCAACCGTGTCAACACCGGCAATGCCTAACGAGATCAAATGGATAACCTGGTCCTGCATCTTGATCACACCTATGTCAACACTGACAATGCTTAATGAGATCAAATGGACAACCTGGACCTGCATCTTGATCCCAACCGTGTCAACACTGGCAACGCAACAGAGATGATCGTCTCTCAAAAGAACATCTCCACTAGACGCCTCACATGTGGTGTTACACCCCGGATCCATTTTCGGCCCGAGATATAACGGCCGTATACCCTTAATTAATATTAAGGATATACGACTCTAAAATCGTATTAAAGCAGTGGAAAATAAAAGATTGAGTATCTATATATTATAAAAATCAAGTATCTATAAATATTTATTACATTAAATCTCTCGAAATTATGACATCGCTCAACTCGATGCCCACCTAATAACTGAACCTGAAATCCGGGGAAAGAGAAAGGGGGTGAGTCGAAACTCAGTAAGGGTATGCTTCGCATATGTTAAAAATAATATTAATTTTAGTAAATAAATATTTAAGTAAATCGTAGTAAGTATAAATATATTTAAAATCCTTTTATATTGGGATATTGATTTTCTCATTCCACTTCATGCATACACATTAGATCATGCTCCGTGGCATCGAGTACGCACACATATACAAGACTTTCCGAGCTCGTTATTGGGTGATCGGCGGTCCTAGTTTCGCTCTACTAAGTACGGCCTTTCACCTACGCGAATCAACGGTCTTGGTTTTGCTCTACCAAGTACGGCTGTATCCACTTTCATTAATTTCACTCTTTCACATCTCATTTTTTATCCCATAAAATCATTCTCAAAATACTATATAATCCATAAAACATTTTATATTTTCTCAAAAAATATTATATATAATTCTCATAATATTTTATTTTCATAAATAATAAAATATTCATTTCGAGCAATATAAACTCAAATAATATATAATTTATTTTATTAATATCTATATATATCAAAATAATTAAAAAACCGTAAACGTATTTGAGAGCATAAATCCTTACCTTGAAAGAAACACGACATGACTAATGACGCTTCGAAACTTCCAATCTCATATATGACTAGGGATAATTTAGAATTGTATTCACTTTGCTTTACGGTTTTACTATTAGAATCACATATTCGATGACGTATAACGGACATACATATTCATGGTTAATTAATAATCTAACAACCTTTACGCATAATTATTATATGAAAAAAGTTTATGAGATAAAACATCTAATACAAAAATATAATGTCTCGATACATAATCCGTTTGCCACACGACAAAATAGTTTGGCCTAGGGCATTATTATTTTCAAGTATGATATAATATAACATAGTATAATATAATATAGTATACATAATATGACATCACATAACTTAGCATAGAGTGACTTTGTATTAGTATAATGCAATATAATATAACATAACATAACATAACATAACATAACATATTATGATATAGTATAATATATTATATTATAACATAACATAACATAACATAATGTAACATTGTATAATATGGTATAACATAGTATAATGTAATATTATAAAATATAATGTAATGTAATAAACTATGATATGATATAACATAGTATAATATAACATAACATAGTATAATAATATAGTATGATGTAATATAACATAACATCACGTAACATTGTATAATATAGTATAATATAATATAGTATAATTTATATGATGTAATATAATATAATATAATATAATATAATATAATATAATATAATATAATATAATATAATATAATATAATATAATATAATATAATATAATATAATATAATATAATATAATATAAATAATATAACAACATAACATAACATAACATAATATAATATAATATAATATAATATAATATAATATAATATAATATAATGTTTTCTTGGAAAGTGAACAGTACATGTCGAAAATCTTTTTACTTGATGTAGTTTGGAAGTTTTGTTTTTGGATCATGATTTCTTTCTGGTTTTTGCAAGATTTTGTTCTTTGATTGAAGAAATGGAGAACAAAATAAAATGGAAATGAATTTGAAATTTAATCTCTGTAATTAATGCGACATATACCGAAAATACCCTTGTCAATCTAATGATCTTGATTAAATCTATCATGAAGTTAAAATTGGATGTTGACAATGACAATTCACAAAAAAGAAAATTTGTATGCTGATGTATCACAGATGAAGAAGGCAATTAATGAGGTGGTGTTCCATATTTTCCCTCAGGGACCCTTGAGCAGGCCGACAAAGCCGTTATAAAGGAGTCTCAAATATCACAAGGCCCAAAATGTATATAACTTAGATTTTTTTTCCCAATACCATTATTTGCAGAAATAAATCAGTATATACCACTGTTTTGAAAATAATGGACTAACTACCATTTCCGCCACTATTAGTGGCGAAACAAAGTCTGTTCCGCCACTAATAGTGGCGGAACATATAATTTTTTTTTTCTTTCCAAAATCCGCCAATTTGGCGAGTTAAACATGATTAATTATTGTAAAAATCTAGTGGCGGAACAGGTTAAATAAATTTTCAAACCATCCTAACGGGGTAATTAGCCTTAAAATTGAAGAATTAACTGTTCCGCCACTATCACAGGCGGAACAAGCTCATAGTGGCGGAACAGGCTATAATTCTTCCTTCCCCCTGACTGAAAAAATTCGATACCCATGTTCCGCCATTCATTCTGGCGGAACAGATGAAATTTACACCTGTTCCGCCACTCTGAGTGGCGGAACATGGGTTATTTACACCCGTTCCGCCACTATGAGTGGCGGAACATGCCCAAAACATCCCCACCCCCTGACTTCAGTTCCGTGAAAAATAACCCATGTTCCGCCACTACTAGTGGTGGAACAGTCTGATAGGTCTGTTAGTAGTATAAATAGATACCCCTTCTCTCTCTTCCCCAATCTACCCTAAACGGCGCCCCCAATAATAAAAAGCGATTTTGAGGCTATTTGAAGGTGATTTTGAACCAAAATAGAAGGAGAAATAGAGGAAAATTAGGGGAGGCAAAAGCAAGTTAAAGAAAAGGAAGACGGAAGTAGGTAATTTATTATAGAATTATTTTTAAAACTTTTTAATTAGTTCAATTTAGTATATATTTTTTTGAGTTGTTGAAATATTATTGCAATTAGGAAGAAGAAAAAAAAGATATTTGAAAGAAGATAGCACAAAACTCAGTAATATTTCTATATTACGATGATCGGATTGTTCAAAACACCAACGGCTGCAGTTACGATCCATCTGAGCCTGCTGTTCTACCAGAAAGTACAACTACAAATAGAAATTATGTCCAATTGTGTTATGAAATTTATGAAAATATTGGTTGGTCGTTTAATGATACTCTTTTAATTCGAGGTAAATATCCTTACCTTAGCGACAAGGAATGGCATTTTAGACCAGTAAAAATTACGAATGACAAACAATTGGTTCAATTTGCTGAGCGTGTCAGAAGTGTTGGTTTAGAATTAGAAATATATATTGATCGAGAACCAAGTAAAGAATCACAAATAGGAACTAGTAGTAGAACAACTGTAGTTGCAAATGCGGATGAGAATGAGAGATTAGAACCCGTAAATAATGAAATGAATAATGGAGATTGTGAGGGTGAATTTCCGATATTTGATAGTAGGGTTGAAGATGAAGATGATGAAGATGAATTAGATGAGGAACCAGAAATGGGTCCAGAAGACGAAGAAGAAATATATGGAGATGGCGAAGCAGAAAAAGAGGGAATGAATCATCAGAAAAGATTTATTTATACGGAAGAGAGTCAGATGGATAGTGTGGGGATTTTCAGCGATCCGCCGGCGGCGGAGTTCGAAGATACTTCAATGTTGGAATTTGCGAGAAATGATGTTCTATCGGGAAGTAGTACGCATGAAGGGGATGAAATATTATATAAGGGTCAGAAATTTGAAACGAAATCAGAGTTACAATCGGCTATAAGATTATATAGTGTGATGTGGCACCGAGAAATTGAAGTCTCTAGTTCAGACAAAGAGAGATATATTGTGCGTTGCAAGCTTAAACATGAAGCCGACAGATGTAATTGGAGGCTGCATGCATCAATAAATAAACAAGAATTATGGCAGATTAAAACATTTATGCAACCACACATTATGCAACCACCATACACCTATAAAAGACCACAAACAATTAACCAGTGCGCTTGTTGGGGGGTTAGTTTTAGATATCGTTAGAGCAGATTTAGCAATTAAACCCGTAACAATAATAGAAACCATTAAAATGAAGTATGAATATAGCATATCGTATTGGAAGGCTTGGCACGCGAAACAACACGCGATCAAGTTTTGCAAACCCGTTTTAACAGTAGATGGAACATTTCTAACTGGAAAATACCTAGGAACTTTACTAACGGCAATTGCTAAAGACCCAAATGGTCAATTATTTCCTGTAGCATTTGCATTGGTTGAGAGGGAGAAAAATGAGACATGGGAGTGGTTTTTTGAGTGTTTGCATACCGTGCTTGGTAATCACAATGGTTTGTGTATTATTTCGGATAGGCACGCTGGAATAATAAATGCAATGATAGGAATGCTATTATATAAGCTCGACAATATTGTTGCATCCTTAATAGGGGGGCGTCATTTTCCAAATCGGAGAAATTTTCCATGAACCATTTCTTGTAAACTAAAATCCGGCTTTTCCTTTTGTCACCTCTGAACATATCCGCCGGTGGGGTTTTTCCGAGCAATTCCGTCGCTTTATCTACCCAACTAATGTCTGTGGTATTCAAACACAACGCCGTACCATCAACCCGCATCCCCAACAAACATGACACATCATCCAACGTGATGGTCATTTCCCCGTGTGGCATATGAAATGTATGCGTCTCCGGTCTCCACCGCTCCTGCAGAGCACTTATCATAGTAGCCTCGATAGGAATATGACCGATCTTCAGCATTTGTAACAAGCACGCATTTAGAAAATATGGCTCGTACTGATAGTTTCATGGCACCTACATAAACGACAAATATAAGTACACTATTTGTACGTAATAAAATATATACATATATATTATATATTTAAATACATTACCGTGGTCTGATGCTGCCTGAACCGATAACTCCCCGGCAATGTACTCGACATTGCCTGTGTTTGCGCGTCGAAATATCCCGTTCTATGTCTGTCTTGTAATACATTTAGCGGACGATATGCCCGACGTTCGGGCTCAACCATCGGAGCCTTCCCCTTGTTCGCCCGATTAGGTCCGTCCCGACTTGAACCGGCTCCAGACGACATCTTTTTTAGAAGGCTATTTTCTATGAATTTTTTTTTGTAGAAGTTTAAAAAATAATTTAACAATTTTTACTTTTTATAAATAATATTGTAAGAAATTTTTTATTATAGTTTATTTAAAAAAATAGTTTATTAAATAATTTTTCTAGAAAATAATTTTTTTGTCGGAAATTTTTGTTTCTATAAATTTATTTTTTATGAATTTATTTTTGTCGGAAAATATCGTTTTAGAAAAAAAAAATTTAATAAATTTTTTTGCAATTTTTTTTCCCGTAGGGCTAAAATGGTAATTTCAACATTTTTAACTAAAATATGGATTGAAAAAGTAGGGTTTTTAGTAAATGAAAAGTTTAACATACGTATTTTTTGCAATATTGATAAAAGATAGGGGGTTATTTGTAAATTTTCCTATATAATACTACTTAACTTAAAAAAAAAATTACTACTTAACTTTTAAAAAAAATATATATATATCTTAATATTATACATACCGAATATTGAATATTTATTTATTGAATATTGAATATTATACATACTTATTTATTGAATATTTTCATAATTTATAAAAAATTACTACAAAATTTATACATACCGAATAAACCTAATATCTTCTTTTTCACCTTCACCTTCACCTTTACCTTCACCTTCCTTTACCCTAATAAAAAAAATTACTTTTAATCAATAATTTCAACCAAATTCATTCAAACAAATCAAACACATTAATCTAACAAATCAAACAAATTAATCTAATTTCAATTAATTCAAACCTATTTATCCTAATTTCAATCAATTTAAAAAATATTAATACCAACACCTAAACCTAAACTCAAAATAAAATAAAATTAATTACCTTTCTCTTCTTCTTCCTTCTAATTCTTCCTTTCTCTTTTAATTTTTACTAATTTTGGCGTTTTTTTACTCAAAAATCGCCCAATTTTCACCCAAAAAATCGCCCCAATTTTTCACGGGTCGGGTTGAATGGGAGAGAGAGAGTGGAACGGGTTAAAAGGTGGGTTTTTTGTAAATCACCCATGTTCCGCCACTCACAGTGGCGGGACAGGTGTAAATTTCATCTGTTCCGCCAGAATGAATGGCGGAACATGGGTTATTTTTTGAATTTTTTCAGTCAGGGGGAAGGAAAAATTATAGCCTGTTCTACCACTATTAGTGGCGGAACAGTCTAAATATGAGCTTGTTCCGCCAGTGATAGTGGCGGAACAGTTAATTTTTCAATTTTTAGGCTAATTACCTCGTTAGGATGGTTTGAAAATTTATATAACCTGTTCCGCCACTAATAGTGGGGGAACAAGATTTTTACAATAATTAATCATGTTTAACTCGCCAAATTGGCGGATTTTGGAAAGAAAAAAAAAATTACATGTTCCGGAACAGACTTTGTTCCGCCACTAATAGTGGGGAAATGGTAGTTAGTCCATTATTTTCAAAACAGTGGTATATACTGATTTATTTCTGAAAATAATGGTATTTTGAAAAAAAAATCTATAACTTAGCTTAAGCTCATAATCTTCAAAAAATAGATAGCACGACATGAAAATACAAGTGCAAACAGAGCGTACAGCCGATGCGCAAGCCTGGCCCGATATTTGTTTTTCGTTTAGCTGGACTTGGTATTTGCTGCGTGATATTTTTCTACTGGACCAGCCTGACATCTGTGTTGCTCTGCTGCTGATGGCTCTGTAACAGAGCCTCTGTTTTTCATTGTTTCTTATGAAAAAGTAGAAAAAAGTGTTGCATCACCATTCTTTTCCAAAAGAAAAAAAAAGTGGAAAGTTAATATAGAATCCACATAGAATAAATGGAAAATAATTAATTAATCCATCACAACCAATCAGACACGTTCCAATTGGACAGGGAGACCACATCCACCGTCAACCATGAATGATACCTTGTGCACCACCATTTGCCTCCACTTTTCCTGGCTATGAATCCGCCATCAACCATCAACTAATCAGAGGTGGACACACAATTGGTCAAAATATATTTTATCCAATCATGAGTTGGCACGTTCTTGACGAATCCTTGATTTCATTTGTGCTCAAAATTTTATGATGCACTTGCTTTGCATGCATATTATTATTATTCGATACCCAATTATTTGGAGGGTCTTTTTATGGGAGAATTCAAGGACTCACTAATTATTCATCTTCAGATCCATTTTACATATTATTAGAGTGTTTGAGATAATGGGTGTTTAAGCTGCTTACCTTGAAGACCCGTTTACACCATCAAGACTAAACGTAAATGTCATTTTGTTTGGTTTGAATAAATTGAACGGTGCCTCATATCTATATAGAAATTGGACATTATTTCATCTCCAAAAGCACACACATATTCTCCTTTTTCTGAACAGAGGGAGAGTGAGCGAGTAGCTAGGAGAATCGCACAAGAGAAGATGCCGGTAGAGCTAATATATGCTTGAATTCGTACTCTAATCTCAGTATTACATCGATTATTGCCATCCAAATTGCATGGAGCTTGATTTGTGGACAAATCATAATTTCGGATAATAGCGGAATTAAGTAGAGAGATGGCGAATAGAATTGTTGAGTAGAGAGATGAGTCGGAGGTGGCTCCACTTACTGCACTTAGCAACTTCTTCATAGGTTGTTGGCTCTTCAACCGAGTTCTCCTCACCGACTGCGGCGTTTGCGTACTTCGGGTTCGGATGCCTTGGTCTAGATGACCTCCTTATTGGCGGGGGCATTTCTTCCACCTCTTCTGTTAGGTCCGGAGTCGTATCATCATCTTCTTCAAGTACTCCGGTCTTCCACGGACTCTTGGTTTTTGGGGCATTTGGAATTTGTCTCTTTTCCTTTGTGGGCGTCGGTGTCTCAACTTCTTCTTGAGACTGGCCACTAGTCCTTTCCTCAAGCTGGGCCTCGAGATCCTCCGAATTTGGTTGGATTGCGCCTTCAGTTGGCCACCACGATGAGGCTTCGTCGAAAATCACATTTCTTGAGGTGTGGATGCGCCCTATCGTTGGATCACAACACCTCTATCCTTTTCGTGCATCATTGTACCCGACAAAGATACATCGAACCGCTTTTTTCTCGAATTTGGTCCGAGGATGATCAAGCATAAACATGTAGCACATACATCCGAACACCTTGAAGTGGCTAATTTAAGGTTTGAAGTTCCAGTGTTTCTGGAATGACGAGACATAACCCATCTTCTCTTGTGGAAGCCGGTTGATAATGTGTGCTGCTGTCTTCATGCACTCGGCCCAAAATCTCGCTGGCAAGTTTTTGGCATGTGACATGCTCTGGCAAATTTCTGCAATATGCCGGTTCTTTTTTTCAACTACTCCATTTTGTTATGGGGTGTTCGGGCAGGTTAGTTGCCTTCGGATCTTGTGCTCTTTCAGGTAGACGTCAAACTCTCCGGATACATACTCTCTTCCATTATCCGTACGGAGACACCGCACATTCTTGTTGAGTTCACTTTCTGCCTTCTCCTTGAACTCCTTGAACTTTGATAACGCCTCTGATTTCTCTTTCATAAATAACACCCACACGTGCCTCGAGAAGTCATCGATGAAGGTCACCATGTACTTCGATCCACTTATTGAAGCTTGCTTGATTGGACCGAAAACATTCGAGTGTACCAGCTCCTAAGGTTCCTTAGCTCTATACTTGGATTGCTGGTAGGGAAGTTGGTGAGCTTTACTGAATTGCCAACCGGCACATACCGTGTCAGTTCGCACCTCCACTCCAGGAAGACCTTTGACCATCGATCTCTCGACCATCATCTTTAGCTTGTGATAGCTCACGTGTCCCAATCATGCATGTCTGAAATCCTTCATATCATTCCTCCGAGTTTTGTCTACGTAGGCTGATTGTGGCTGACATTACGTAGATCTACTCTATTTTGTGGCCCTCCATTATTGGTGTGCCCGACGCTTTGAGATTGTGGTACACCTTCACCTCTTGCGGTCCAAAGAATATGTAATTTCCTTGTGCGGTCAGTTGCGATACTGACGACAGATTTTTCTTCATGCCTGGAACATGATAGACTTCTTGCAACTGAAATTCATTCTGACCGACGTAGGGAGAGATGATTGTTCTACCGACGTAACTAATTGGCAGCTTGGAATTATTAGCTGTCACAATCACTTGGTTTCCCTTATACTCATGTAAACTTTCCAACTTCTTGATGTTGTCGGTCATGTGATTTGAGCAACCGGAGCCAACAATCCAGTCACTCTCGTAGTCGATTCTCCCCGGTTTGATTACCGCCGTCAACGCAACCTCTTCTTTCTCCTCCTCTTCGATGATGGTGATCACATTTGCGAATGAGGCATCAATATCCCACTCTTCTTCACCATCACCAATCTCCTGGTTCTTGGCACCTTGGCAGTCTCCTAAGGCAGCTATATTTTCATGTCCCTTCTTCTTGGACTAATAGTCTCGTGCATAGCCCCCTCTTGCCATAGTTGTAGCACTCACTTCCTCGAGTTTTGTTATCTCCTTGATTACGAGCTCCCCCTGAAACGTTAGTCTCCTCCTTAGGCCTCCTCTACTAGTGAGACCTGCCTTCGGGTTTTGACCTCGAGTTTTCTTCATGTCTGCCCTTCCTTCGGCTGCAGAATAATGCCTCCTTGTCTTGTCTCGTTGAGACTTCGGTCCTCCTGGTGAGAGCCTCCTGGTTAGCGAGCATATTCTCTAGCTCCAGTAGCGTTGATGGAGTCGACCAATCCTGGACTGCTACCATAAACCTTCTATACTCGGGTTTCAAGCCGTTGATTATTATTCTCCTCATACGTTGCTCACTTATCTTCTCTTCAGGGGCGATCTGCGTGATCTCGCTACATATAGACTTCACTTTCGTAAAATATTGGATGATCGTCATGTTACCTTTTGAGATCGTCATGAGCTCCTTCTCGAGTAGTTGGAGGCGGTCGTCATTTTTATTGGAGAACAGGGTCGCGAGGATATCCCAAGCGGCTTTTGGGTAGCCGCTTCTCTAATTTACTCAATTAACTCTTCTTCAACCGAGGTCTTGAGTACGTACATCACCTTTCCGGCCTTGATGCGCCATTTCCGCAGAACCTCATTTTCTGCGGACGAAGCCTTCTTATCCTGGGTTTGTTTCGGGTCACCGGCAGTTTCAGGTACTATCGCTTTTCCTGTAGCGACCTCCGGCGGATTTATCTCATATCAGCATACCACCTCCCATAGGTCCTGTCCTTGCAGATAGGACTCCATGCATGCCTTCCAGTAGATGTAGTTGTTGCCGTTCAGCTTCTTCAAACTGGCAGTCGAACCTCCGAAATTCATGGCTGCGACTTGGTCTCTTGGCGTCTAGTAAGACTTCTCTTTTCAAGCAACTACTCCGACAGAATGCCGACACACGGCTACTCGAACTACTGGGCTCCTCGCAAACTCCCGGCACTATATCTTACCCTCACCGTCGACTTCAACAGCACCGACCCGTCATCTCGCTCTGATACCAGTTTGTAGAGTAGAGAGACGAGATTTGAATATAACGTCTTTATTAATCGCTCAAAATATTACAAGACAACTCTTCCACTCTATCACTAAACCTCCAAGATTACACTCTTACTACCTCTATATTATTAAATCTCCAACTATATTACTACTACTATAACTCTCACAACACTCTTTATTTGAGAGATAATTTGTTTTGTGGCTTCATGCAAAATGATGATAATGAACCCCTATTTATACTACTTGTATCGAGAAGTCTAGATCTAAGATATTTTGATAGATTTCTCTAGAACAAAAAATTACTAGTATATTCCATAACTAGATATTTTTATAGAAAACTGTAGAATCAAGATATTTCTCTAGCCATGAGTTGTCTCTAGATTTTTCTCATAATTAGGCTACTACTAAATTGGGCTTAGTGTTGCAATTTCAACAAGTCTGGTACGCTAAACTCCATTCATCAGAACTTTTGCCTCCTGTTAGTTTTGCAAATAAAGTTGTTCCACAAGGTCATTTTCTGAAATAATTTTATTTTACATGCCATTTAAAAAAAAAGTCATGCAAATAGTGCCCAAGTTGAGTATTAGAGGAGCACTCTCTTTATTTCGTAAGAAAATATTACTCAAAAACTGACATCATTTTTCATTCCATCATACAATATCATATATAAGCTCTTATTTTTTTAATTTTTATAAACCAGCTCCTGATAATATTCCTTGTGGATACAAACTAGAAAGTAAATCTCATAGAAAAAAACAAACTAGAAAGGAAAAAACTCTTTACTACATCAAGAATTGGATCGTTCTCAAGCCCCCAATGAGGAAACAAATGGCTTTGGGGGCATTTGTAAGTCTTGCCACTTCGCGATTAACATATGCAATACTCTTGACATGGATGGACGGGTTCTATTTTTTTTAATACAAAAAATTGTATATATTAAAAAAAAACATACACAATTACTATAAATAAATATATTACTAAATAAATTTATATTATATTTTTCTTTAAAATAACTAAGTAATAAAAAATAATTACAAATTTTTTTCATACCGAATAAATTTGACGAAAAATTTACTCCTTCTTCTTCTTCTTCTTCTCCTCCTCCTCCTCCTCCTTCTTCTTCTTGTTCTTATTTTTCTCTAAAGAAATCAACAAAAATTCAAACAAATTTCAATACTATCAACCTATTTAAACCAATTTCAAACTAATCTCACTAAATCCATACCTATTTCGCACTAATTTCACTCAATCAAAACTTATTTCAATTCAACCAAATCAACAAAAATAACTAATCAAAACTCAAAATCAAACAAAATAACTTACATATTTCTTCTTCTTTCTAACTTCTCCTTCTCTTCCTTTAATTTCTCCCCTCTTTCTTCTTTAATTTCCTCTCAAATCGCATGAAATTTCGCCCCCAAATTTTTCTCTTTTTTTTTTCGAACGGATGGGTAGGGTTAAAATGAGGTCGGACGGGTTTAAATTGGGGTTTAAAAAAACGCAGTGGGTAGTTCCGCCAGACCCACTGGCGGAACTAGCTAGAAAATAGCTAGTTCCGCCAAAGGGTCTGGCGGAACTAAACCATTTTTTTGGACTTTTTGGGTCAGATTGTAAGTTGGGAAAATGGTCTAGTTCCGCCAGACCCACTGGCGGAACTAGTTAGTTCCGCCAAAGGGTCTGGCGGAACTAGCTAGAAAATAGTTAGTTCCGCCAAAGGGTCTGGCGGAACTAGACCATTTTTTTGGACTTTTTGGGTCAGATTGTAAGTTGGGAAAATGGTTTATTTAGTTATGTAAAAATATATTGTTTAGTTATTATTTATATAGGGATATTTTTATCAATTTTATTCAGTATGAAAATATTTAATAATTAATTTTCAATATGTAGTTATTTTAAGAAAAAATATAATATATATTTGTTTAGTAATATATTTATTTATAGTAATTGTGTATGGTTTTTTTTAATATATACAATTTTTTGTATTAAAAAAAATAGAATGAAACAATTTGTTTATTTTTGTGTTAAATAGTATGTCTATTTACTTATGTAAAAATATATTGTTTAGTTATTATTTATATAGGGATATTTTTATCAATTTTATTCGGTATGAAAATATTTAATAATTAATTTTCAATATGTAGTTATTTTAAGAAAAAAAATATAATATATATTTGTTTAGTAATATATTTATTTATAGTGATTTGTTAGGTTTTTATTTTTGACTATATAGTATTATTCCTATTAAAAAAAAGAGTGAAGTAATTTGTTTATATTAAAAAAAGATTGAAGTAATTTATTTATAGTAATTATTTAATTATTATTTATATTTAAAAAATAAAATTTATATAGGGATGTCATCTAGGGGTGGATCTAGTCGGGGCGGATCGGGGGAAGGCTCCTATAGTTGAGCCAGAAGGTCCGGTATATCGTCCGCTGAACGAATTCCAGGATGATCACAGAACCGTATGTTTCAGCCAACCGGACAACACCAAGGCTAAAGCCAAATGGGGTTTCCGATACAGGCAACATCATATTAATGTATTGTATATAAAATTATTTCTATATATCTATTTATTTAATTATGTAAAAATAATTTACTTATATGTTTCGTTTCCGCAGTTGCCATGGAATGTTTAGTTCGAGCCATATTTTGCGAGTGCGTGTTTGTTACAAACGCAGAGAATCGGTTATGTACCAATCGATGGCATACTGATAACCGCTCTGCAGGAACAGTGGAGAAAAGAGACACATACGTTCCACATGCCGCACGGAGAAATGACCATAACGTTAGAGGATGTTTCATGCTTGTTGGGGTTGCGGGTGGATGGCAAGCCCCTTTGTGTGAAGAACAGCGGTATTAATTGGGCAAATAAAGCCGGGGAACTACTCGGAAACCCCCCCCCCAAGAGATGTTCAGAGGATCAAGAAATAAGAAAAGCAATGTGTTGGTAAAAAAAAATGGTTCATGGAGAATTTTGCCGATTTGGAGTGTGATGTCCCCATATGGCTACCGCCCATTTGTCAGGAAGAAAAAACTACGGCACTACTCAGTGTGCCGTTGATTTATTTCTGGATCGTCGAGCGTTATCGTCCTGAGAGGGTCATGCGACAGTTCGGGTATCGGCAAAAAATACCCCCGGAAATACCTGAAGCCGACAAAATTGACGACAAAGAATTGCGCGACCTGACGAATCTTAAGGGAAACGATTGGCGTAAGATTCACAAGAATTGGATTACACGTTGGAACGATAAATGGTATTGGTATTCGCAAATGGATCCCCTGGAGCCGTATACCCCTCTAGATTATGATGGTTACATGAGCTGGTATTGGCAGAATTCTAATCCGTTGGTGCAGAGCACCATTTCGCATGGTTCGAGCACATACCGCCCCATGGTCCCCGAAAAAAGATTAGCGGTAAATTTTTGTAATATTTTTAAAGTTAAATTTAGAATTATAAATTTTTTATTTTTTTTAATATTTTAAGGCACAAACTACCATGGAGGGAGCTCGCATAGGTTTCAGAATGCTCCGAGAATTTGGTGCAAATATGAGGGCGGAAGTAAGGGACGGCGTCAAAAAATGGTTGGGATGCCAAAAACTAATTTGTACTCAGCTTAATGAGTATCCTGGCGATACTGAGTGGGAGGTACTCAACGAACCGAGAGCAGATGGGGGAGGAGAGGAAGGAGGATTTGGACTACGTTATAGTTTATGTATTTGGGGTTTAGGGGTTATGTTTGGGGATTTGCATTATGTTGCGGAACCCTCCCTAGGATCATCGTAATGGAAATAAAGGTACGAGATTACGCAATTAAAATTTATACCTAGGATCTTCCTGATCTGCGAGAGAGAAACGAATGTAGGTCTGAATGATTCCGACTTGCAACTTTCTCCTTCTTGAACCTTGACTCTGCGCAACTCCTTACTCTTCCTAGGGATGAAGAACTTGATTGCTCGCTAATCTCTAAAGTAAGAGATCTCTACTCGTATCGACGTCGAACTTTGCCGAGTCCGAAAATACTTTCAGGAAGCTCTCACGAAATTTCTCTCTCTCTTTAGATGGCTGCCTCTAGGGCTTCTATTATGTGTATGATAGAGGAGGGCTACACCTCTATTAATAGTAGAGAGAGAGGCGAATGATTGCTCGTATTCCTAAAATGAAAACCCTAATCTGTGCCGCAATCCGTTGGGACGGATTAGGAATGAGTTCCAACGGATTGATGCTGATTGAAAACCTTAATCTACACGCAATCCGTTCGAACGGATTAGGAATCAGTTCGAATGGATTGATGCTGATTTATTTTCTCAAACGTCTCATGTTTGATTCGTTCATCCATCAGTTTATATATCATATGTATAACTATTTTGAAAGCATTTTCTTCCTGACTAGATGTCGTTCTATGCATGACCGCGTTAAATCAAATGAATAACCTCTAGATTGATGTCATAACTACCCATGTTAAATGAAATGATCTGCGATCATTAACCTATCTGAATAGACGTTTACTTATTCATTTTGTTCTACGATATATGTCTTGATCACAAGCCATGGAAATATGTCATCCTTGAGTTTGATCAAAGTTTCTTTCCTGATCGAGAATTAGACTGAATAAATTCAAAACGATATTAACAACTCTTTGTTAGTCCATTTTGAGCATGGTCATGCATTTACTTCAGTCCTAGTTTATCCGGAGGCCCCGAAATATCTCCCTCTCACATTCCTCGTCATGATTCAGTACATACCTAATGATGACCCTAATGATCATCCCGTTAAGAATGATGTAGGATCACATCAAAGTATGCAGTTCCACATATAGGAATCCATGATAACTTAAGGTCTTAGAAACAAGCATACTATTCATAGGAGAATCACTAATGACATGTACCGTGCATATTCTCATAGTGTGGTCAGTCCAGTATGTGTTATCTAACATGTACCTATATTCCAGACTTGACATTCCTATGTCCATGATGAGCAGAACATGATCATTAAATTTGCGAATATAATAGTGTAGCTATGTAGCGTTTTACCCGAAATATGTTTATCTCTATAAATATAAAACATATCATTAGGGACAATTTAGCATGTCATTTATTAATTCACAGTTCTACTATCAGAATCATGTATTCTGATGACGTGAACATAAAGTGTCATTCATGATCGATCTAATATATGCAAATATATTAGTCATCCATACACTCATTCATATATGAAATATATAAACATGTTTCTCATAATCTAATCACTAGTTTAATTCTTTGTCCTAGGTTATAATTCCTGTCCAATTGGAACGTGTCTGATTGGTTGTGATGGATTAATTAATTATTTGCCATTTGTTCTATGTGGATTCTAATTTAACTTTTTTCTACTTTTTTTTCTTTGAAAGAATGCTGATGCAACACATTTTTCTACTTTTTCATAAGAAACAAGATAAACAGAGACTCTGTTACAGAGCCATCAGAGCAACACATATGTCACGTTAGTTCAGTAGAAAATATCACGCAGCAAATATCAAGTCCATCTTGACCAAAAAAAAAAAAAAAAATCGGGCCAGGCTTGCGTTTGGGCTGGTTGTTCTGTTTGCACTTTTATTTTTCTTTTAGATAAAATGGCTTGCTATCTATTTTTTAAATCTTATAGGCCATCTAAATTATATGTATTTTGGGGCCTTGTGATCTTTGAGACTCTTTTATAACGGCTTTGTTGGGCTAGATCGAGGATCCCTGAGTGAAAATATGGATCGAGGATCTTTGAGACACGTAACAACAAATGGAATTTTGTTTACCATATAATATGACAGGACATCAAAATTTTGTGGACGATGGGTGCATACAGCAAGGTAAAGATTTGCCACGGCAATTAGGGAAGCAATTAGACAGGATCTAGATTTTGAGTGAGTGTAATAGACGGCATCCCCAGACAACTAATTATTATTTGAATTTCTACTAATCTGAATTGTTTCTAATTTGAATTGTTTGGAGGGAGAATATGTAGTTGATGTTATGAGCTGTTTTTTTCATAAACGTGATTTGACATAAAAATTCTCTATCATATCAATTTTACAAATGCAATAATATCTTTTTACTCATGCTTGTACTTGTTTTGGTAACAACAAACTATCTAGAAAACTACAAAACCACTCTCGTAAAAAATAAATACTTGTCAATTCGCTTATCACATGCGCTGACAACATCAAGGTGCTCATGGGGCATATATAGGTCACGATATAATTTTTCATTAATTATTTGCCATTTATTTTATGTGGATATTATATTAACTTTTTTCTATCTTTTTTCTTTGAATGAATGTTTATGCAACACATTTTTCTACTTTTTGTAAGAAACAAGAAAAACACCCACTGTTAGAGTCTTAGAGAGCCATCAGCTGCGGAGCAACACGGATGTCACGTTTAGTTCAGTAGAAAAATATCACGCAGCAAATACCAAGTCCAGCTAAAGAAAAAACAAATATCTGGCCAGGCTTGCGCATGGGCGGGATGTTCTGTTTACACTTGTATTTTTCTCTTAGAAAAACATGGCATGCTATCTATTTTTTGAAGATTAGGAGCTGAGCTAAGTTATATATATTTTGGGCCTCGTGATCTTTGAGACCCCTTTATAACGGCTTTGTCGGCCTGCTCAAGGGTCCCTGAGTGAAAATATAGAACACACCGCCTCATTATTTGCCTTCTTCATCAGTGATACATTTGGGCCTCTCTTCATAAGTCTTGAATCTCTTGAATGTATGGGTCTTTGCAAAGAACTTCAAGTGTGGGGAAGACTTCACTATTCAAAGTCCTCAGTTGACTAGTCAATTTTAACTAACAGTCAACAATAAGCAACACAATTCATTAGTCTCACCTTCTTGTCTTCATCACATCCATCCTTTCATTCTATGTTTCTACCTTACTCCTCTTTACCCCATTCTCAGAATTCACAACACATGGCTAAGCTTCCTACTCTTTTCTCCTTTATCTTTTTCCTTCAATCCGGAATCCAAATTGCCCTTTGCCGTAAGCATCACACCAACTTTTTCGACATTTGTAAACAATCAAGATGCAATGAAACTGGCCCTGAGATCCGATTCCCCTATCGACTCAACTCCAGTCCACAGTCTTGTGGTTTGCCTGGTATGGAGTTAACATGCTCAACCAACAATGACACCCTCCTAACCTTCACTAATTTAGGCCGAACAAAAGTACAATCTATTGATTACACGAACAATTACATTACCATAGAGCTTGGCGACTCATGGCCTAGTTGCACACTAGACAACCTAACCCTACTTCAAGAAGAAATTGTACT
Organism: Juncus inflexus; assembly: GCA_024447665.1. Classification (NCBI taxonomy): domain Eukaryota; kingdom Viridiplantae; phylum Streptophyta; class Magnoliopsida; order Poales; family Juncaceae; genus Juncus; species Juncus inflexus. The sequence continues at coordinate 12,005,670 of JAJHPC010000007.1, read as the reverse complement.
AATTCAAAACCTAACGGTGATGAACGTAACAACTCCAGTTTACCAGCCTTCCATTCAAGAAGTTAATCTGCTTACATGCCCCGAAATCATTACAAATAAGAGCTATAAGTTAGCTGGGCCAATGTCCTGTATCAGCAGTGCAGGTAAATATGTTTATGTAGTATCACCCTATAACTGGATGGGTGTGATTCCACCGGAATGTGTTGTACTCGCGAGCGACGTGAATATTAGTCTCCAGAGTGATTCTTATGGTCTGCCGCCGTTTAGTCTCCAGAGTGATTCTTATGGTCTGCCGCCGTTTGATGTGGCTGTTAATGATTTTCTTGTGAGAGGATTGGTGACACTAGAAGCTTTGCCATGTGTATGGAATTGGAGGGGAAGATGGTGTAAATCCGATTGTCCAAGACGACAAACAGATATTATGGGTGTATGTCAAATTTGCAATAGGAGGGGAAGATGGTGTGGATTCGATTTTACAAGAAATGAAGCATTCTGCAAGCCTCATAGTAATTTTCAGTTTCTTTTTACAAATGATTTTGTTCCTGTTGTATACTCTATTTTGGCACATAGAGTATTATAGATTCATATTATACACGAGACTCTAACACCTAAAGTTTATGTTTATTTTTTCAGATCTATATGTCAAGATGATCACTTCAGGTAATTCATTGCATCCTAGGGTTTGTAATTTGCATCAATGATTGAAAACTAATCTTTTAGCACATTTTTTGAAAATGAATAATAATTTCTTTCTTTTCAAAACCTCCTTTTCAGCTACCTCTGCTACGGCTTTTGTTATTCTTTTATCGATATCCGCACTACTATTTTACTTCTCAAGGAAATCTGGCAAGGAAAAAGAAACCTGCTTAAAGGTGGAGAGATTCCTTGCTACTTACAAGGTCACAAAACCCACCCGCTACACCTATAATGAACTTAAGAAGATAACAAAACACTTCAAGAATAAATTGGGTCAGGGCGGTTTCGGAAGTGTTTACAAGGGCGAGCTATCATATGGCTTGCCAGTTGCAGTAAAAATGCTAGAGAGGTCAAAAGGCGTTGGTGAAGAGTTCATAAATGAAGTAGCTACAATCGGAAGAATTCACCATATCAACATAGTTCGCCTCTTAGGCTTTTGCTCTGAAGGCACAAGACGCGCGCTAGTGTACGAGTTCATGCCAAATACTTCACTAGAGAAATATGTCATAACAAGAAAAAGCAGCAGTGCTCTATCGTTGCGAATGGAGAAGTTATTACAAATAGCAATAGGTATTGCACGGGGGATCGTGTATTTGCATCAAGGGTGCAACGAACAGATCCTTCATTTTGACATCAAGCCTCATAATATTTTGCTTGATGGCAATCTGAATCCAAAAATCGCCGATTTCGGATTTGCAAAATTATGTGCAAAGGACCAAAGTATTATCACTATGACCGCAGCTCGGGGCACAATGGGTTATATTGCACCTGAGGTTTACTCAAGAAACTTTGGGACAGTATCTTACAAGTCTGATGTTTATAGTTTTGGAATGTTATTAATAGAGATGGTTGTTGGTAAGAAGAGTGCAGATCCTGAAATTGAGAAGCAGAGTGATGAATACTTCCCCGAATTAATTTATGACCAGTTAGTACTGGGGCAACAGTTACAATTGGAGATTCAGATGAGCTCGAGCGAAGAAGATATTGTGAAGAAACTAATCACTATTGCCTTTTGGTGCGTGCAATGGAACCCAGCTGCCCGTCCATCCATGACAAGAGTATTGCATATGTTAATCGGTAATTTGCAAGACTTACAAATGCCCCCAAAGCCATTTGTTTCAACATTCAGGGCTTGAAAACAATCCAAATCTTGTTGTAATATAGAGTTTTTAAATTTCTAGTTCGTAATTCACAAGGATATTGTATGTTGTAATGAAAAATGATGTAACTTTTTTTAAGTTCCTGAGTAATATTTTGTCAAAACACTCAACCACTAAACTTGGGGACTATTTGCAAGAATGATAAAACTTTTTACTTCCTCTCCTTAATTTGCTCGAATAATAGTAACAACATCAAAAGGTGTTAATAATATTATCATTAATAGTTGTCATAATATATATTTTTTTTTGAATTGTTGTAATTGTGATAATATATCATTCTATGGTGACTGATTGTTAAAATATAAAGATGTATTTGTATGTTATGAAGGCAGTCAACAAAATAGGAAAAAAATTTCTTAGAAATAAGATGTCTTGACAAGAAGTTTTGGTATAAATAAGATTTGTTGACAAGGAGGTTTAGTATTTTCATGTATTATGTGTTAATTGGGGCAGTAATTTTTTGGGTTATTTCCTTATATTATATATGACCGTACTATAAATAGAGGGGTAGGGATAGAGTTTGATTCATTCCAACAACAACAATATTTTGTATTTCTTTTTTTCTCTTATAATAAGAAATTTATCTTATTTTACAAGTTCTATTGTTCAATCATTTCTTCTTCTATTATTATTCTTTCTTGGACTAGTGTGAGCTTATTGCTGCACTATTATTTTCGCTGCTGATAACTACAAGATTGCTGCTGGTTTAGTGCTGCCGTGTTACTACGCAGTCACTGTTGTTCTGTTTCTTGTTAGTGACGCGGTTGTCTGGTTCAGTCCCTGTGTGACTGTCTGGTTTCTTTCATGGTATCAGAGCTTCAAGGGTGGTAGACGACGACATTGGCGATAGACGGTGTTGTTCTCGTCCCTTGGTGAAGAGGATTGTTTATTACGGCATCCATGAAGTTTGGAGGTCGAGTTAGTGGACTTGGTATTGAGACTCTAAATCTTTCGAATTATTCTATGTGGAAGAGTTGTATGGAGTCTTATATTAGGAGTGAGGGGTTATGTGAGATCATTGTTGGTACAGAGGTTGCACCGACGCCTATCACTGGTGCGAATGGTTCGGTGACGAATGCAGACGTAGTAAAGGAGTGGTCGAAAATGAATGCTAAGGCGGAGTTCTTGTTGAAGAGGTCGATATCACGCGATCTATTCGAGCATATTAAGGGTGCAAATCAGCGGCTAAGATTTGGAGAACTTTTGACGAGTTGCTCAACAAGAAGAATACGGCACGATTACAATTTCTGGAGAATGAGTTGGCGAGTTGCACACAAGGTGAATTATCAATCTCTCAATATTTCTTGAGAGTAAAGGGTTTATGTTCCAAAATTTCTATTTTGGAACCGGAGGAGGCTATTTCGGAGGCGAAGTTGAAGCGGTATATTATTCGCGGTCTTCGAAAAGAGTATGTCCCGTTCGTTACCTCAATACAAGGGTGGACAATGTTGAGAAACCCGTAGCCATGTACGTTACATGCGCAGTGGAACCTACGGGTTCAACCCTCCCTAGGATCATCATAAAGGAAATAAAGGTATGAGATTATGCTATTAAAATTTATACCTCGGATATTCCTGATCTGGGAGAGAGAAGCGGATGTAGGTCTGAACGAACTTCCGTCTTGCTTCCTTCTCCTTTCTGGCTTCTGAAACTCGACTCTAAGAACCTTCTTGCTCTTCCTAGGGATGAAGAACTTGATCGCTCGCTAGTCTTCAAAACAGAAGACCTCTACTCGTATCCACGTTGAACTTCGAATCGTCGGAATAGCTAGACTCGGCTAGACGAGTCCGGAAATACTTTCAGGAGGCTCTCTCTCTCTTTCTCTCTGTATTACGGCAGCCTGGAGGCTCTGTAATGTATATTCAATAGAGGGGGACTGTCCCTCTATTTATACTATAGAGGGAGGCAAAGGATTGCTTAGTTACCATAATTAAAACCCTAATATGCGCCTTATTCCGTTGCCAACGGAATGGTACTGTTTTGTTCGATCAATTATCCAATAATTGATTATTTTCTTCACCTATTTATACATCATATGTATAACTATTTAAGAGCATTTCCTTCCCGACTAGATGTTGTTCTATGTGTGACCGTGTAGGTTCCATTCAACGCTGAAAACGATCTTCTAAAGATCGTAAGTCATGAGTAACCTCTAGACTGATGTCATGACTACCCATGTTAAATGAAATGATCAGCGATCATAAACCTATCTGAATAGATGTTTGTTTATTCCTTTTGTTCTATGATATATGTGTTGATCACAAGGCACGGTAATATGTTATCCTTGAGTTTGATCAAAGTCTCTTTCCTGATCGAGAATTAGACTGAGTAAATATAAAATGATATTAACAACACATGTTAATCCATTTTGAGTATGGCCATGCATTTCCTTCAGTCCTAGTCCATGATTCAGTGCATACCTAATGATGACCCTAATGATCATCCCATTACGGATGATGTAGGATCATATTAAAGTATGCAGGTCCACATACAGGAATCCATGGTGACCTCAGGTCATAGGAACAAGAGCACTATTCATATGAGAATCACTAATGACGTATACCATGCATATTCTCATAGTGTGGTCAGTCCAGTATGTGTTCTCTAACACGTACCTATTTTCCAGACTTGACATCTCTATGTCCATGATCAGCATAACATAATCATCCAGTCTGCGAATATACTAGTGTGGATATGTAGCTTCTTACCTGAAGTATGTTTATCTCTATAAACATCCTACATATCATTAGGGACGGTTTCGAATATCATTCGTTGGTTCACAGTTCTACTATCAGAATCACGTATTCTGATGACGTAAACCCGAAGTGTTAATGTATGTAAATATATTAGTCACCCATACACTCATTCATATATGAACTGAATAAACGCATTTCTCTTAATCTAATCTCTAGTCCAACATTTTGGCCTAGAGCATAATTCCTTCAGTCTTCCACTTGCACTAAGCCAATCTTAAGCATCCAATGCTCATTAGGCAACATGACCTAAATGTTTTACTAGCGGAAAATATATGCCTACCAGATTATAGAAATTTACATTGCAAACTTGTAACGACTACTTTTGATCTCTATCATTAGTCGAGAACTTCTAAAACTGGCGCATGTATCATTGTTGTTCTATTTTGAGTGACTCTTTATTCGTAACATAGATCGTCAGGCCTTAAGACCAATCGGGATGCTTGCATATTGAACTCTTTCAATATATATATTGTTGAAAGCATAGAATCTATTTCATGTGTCTTTCATTGTTCATATTAGTGTCACAGACAAGAACTCTTTCTTGCATATTGAATATTCAATATATGGTTGAAGGTATAAAATCTAATTCTTATATCCTTTTATTGTTCATGTGAATGTCATAAGTAAGAACACTTTCTTGCATGTTGAACATTTCAACGTATGGCTGAAAGTATAGAATCTCATTCGTTTATCTGTTCATCATTCATATGAACACCATGAGCAAGAACATTTCTTGCACATCCAATTCTTTCAATATTTTTCTAATGTGCTTTATCTTACAACCAGAAGTCTGTATAGACTTTAACTCCTAACTATTAGGATGTGTAAGTTGCTGTAATGCAGGAAGATTGTTATACTCCCACTGAATTTCTTGAAATCAAGGTGGTCGCATCTATTTTGATTAAGTCAAATTCTTCAATTTACTTTGTCAAATAGATTCATCCTGAGATGCTTGCTTTAATCCATTCATGGATTTGAAGACTGTTAACTTTCCAGAATTCTTGGGATCATAAAACTCTTGCCATGTATCGAAGATACATCCACAGTAAAGTTCCTGTAAAGGAATGTGAGTTTTGTATCTCTGTTCCATCATTCACAATCATATTGTGCTATGGAAGTTAGAATTCGTATTAGCAACAAGTGAGAAAGTCTCTTACTATATCCCATACTATAGCAACTTTCTTTTGCTATTTATAGATTAACTATGCAATGGTCATCAAGCAATTGCATACTCCAACCAAGTTCAAAACTTGACTGGGTTGCATCTCAGTTCTCATGGTCCAACCATTGATTCTTCACAGTCTCCTTGGTAGAAAGTCGACTCATCTTCTATGAGCACCTTTTATGAGAGATCATATCTCTCACCCCAATGTCTACCAGGTCTGTGAGGAAGACGTTATGTTTCAAGTATAGCCTTATCAACTACTTGATAGCCTCATTAATGGTTCATCACTAGTATGTGAACTTCGAACCTTTCGAGATGTATTACACTCCCACTGCTTCTTTAGGAGATGAGATCTCTTTTAAAGAAGTCTGAATTATGAGTAGCAACCAATTTGAACTCATAATGGATGTAAAACAATATCGAGTTGATATTCCAGAAAGATTGTTGTGTTGACACTGTCAAATGTTTTGACACGAGTCGTACTTCAATCTTTAAAGACAATTTGGGACTATTCCAAATCCATATCACATATGGTGTCCATTTGAACCTTATGATATTCAGTGTTTAGTATATTTAAGAGTATAAACCTATAAGAATCTCGGAGGCATAGAGTGAATCTTATCCAATAAGTTTCATTTTCTTTTTTATGTGCACATCGTGAGATGCTGCATATAGAATTAATTGTGAAACATTTTCACAATTTCTAAGATAATTGTCAAACTATTGAGTCAAATACTGGCCACTTCGATCTGATCGAAGTGCTCTTATTATCTTGTCAAGGCGATATCGAATTTCATTCTTAAATGCTTTGAAAATTTTAAATATTTTGTGTTTCATTAAGTAAACATTTTACTTAAAACACTTTAATATGAAATTCTGATATTCCTTATTTCTAGCAGGCTTGCTTTTTGTCTCTCATGCATCTATATACATGAGACTCAACAAACTAACCCATCAACTTTGTGATGGTTGCGCATTCTTGTCATCCTGTTCGATAAATAAAATCCGCACATCTCAATTGATCCTAGATCCAATGAGTCAAACTTTCCACATAGGGTGGAGTTTTAGAAATGCGATTCTTATTCTGTGACTTAGATGACATTGCTAGAAGTATGGAATCAATGGACTTATTATTTAGCATATAAAGGTTATTTTCTAAGTGAACATTTCAAATAGACAAATCTAGGAAAATTTTATTATTCCAAATAATAAATTTTACAACAATTTTAACGCTAATGTCGAAGTAACATTTATTTCATTACATGTCCACAATAGCTAAGTCAATAAAATCCTAGAGCTAATGTAGCAATTCTTGCTTCATTCCCCATTGGTCGGTTGACTTCTCCTCTAGCTAATCTTCTACTTCTGAGTAATATCCTGCACATTCAAAATGTGAGAATTACAATGGATATCCAATATCCAAGTAGAGATTTAGGAAGAGGAATACCTGGAATGGAAATCATTGATTCTTCTTCTTGACATATCTTACATCCTACTCTCCAGTGATCACGCATAGAACATGCAATCACTTCTTCGGGTTCCTCAGGTTTTGGCAACTCCTTGCCTTTACTCTTGATCCAGCTCTCCCATGCGGCTTGTCTATTCAACTCCCTTTTCCTTTCAATCCTGAGGGCATCAATGACAACTTTTGTCTCTATGTCCTTCTCTGCCTGTTTAAGCATCTTATGTAATTCCGTGATCTTCATCTCCATCCGACGCTTATGATATTCAGTAATGAACAAATCAAAGCTCGGAGGAAGCGATCCAAGAATAATGTCAACCGCGAATTCCCTTGGAATAGGCGAACCAAGTCTCTCTAAGTAATCAATGTGGCTTCTCATCCTGAACACATGAGTATCCACAAAGGAGTCCTGAGCCATCTTGCTCTTGATTAATAACTTGGTAACCTTGTAGCGCTGAATACTAGCCTGCTTTCAGAATATTTCCTTAAGCGCCCTGATCATATCATAGGCATCCCTAAAACCTATCTGCTTCCGAAGCTTAGGTTTCATTCCTGCTAACATCATTCAGGCTACTTCATCAGAATCCTCAATAAACTTCTGACAAGTATCTTATTCGACTCTAGAAGCGGTCGAAGGCGGTGGGTTTGGGATGGGTGTCTCAAGGACGTACAACTTTCCTTCACTCTTGAGAATAATTCTCAGAGTCCTGAACCATTCAGGGAAGTTTGTGCCATCGAGCTTATCCTTCTCAAGGAAAGATCGCAAGTCCGTAAATTTCGAACTCATTCTACAAGTTTAATACGCAATATAAAGTTTATTATTATTTTAAAATTAGAGTTATCCTAATTTTGTTTCATATATTGTACTCCCACTATTTTCTTCAAATCAAACACCTTCAGTACTATTGATTCGGAAACTTCAATTAAATGAGGTTTCATAGTGAGTCACGATCCGTATTTCATTGAGCACTAAGTGTGCTTTGGCGCAACTCTTATTGCTCAATTATTTAGGTAGGAACATTTCCAATTGTATCATATACAACTCTTGCCTTTTATGGAATGAGCATCATATGCCTGGTGTATTATCCCATCTTGTGCCCTGAGCCCAAGTCCGACTTATTTGCTCAGTTAAGTTTAACCATGTATGATTATCGACGAAATAGAATCCGGCACACTCAGCTTTGGCATGACCCATGCTCGACGCCATTTCCCGCATACCCTCCTTTACAAAGACAATCTCCCATATGCTCAGCTTTGGCATGACCCACATGGAAGACTACCTAAGTACCGAGAGCTTCAGTGACATGGGGGACACTTCCTTACTTAACATTCTGAAAGATTTTGTTTTAGATTTATAAATATAAACATCACAGAAACAAGATAAAACATAGTATGAGCCTATTCCTTACGAGCGATCATGAGGTTCCTAATCCTAGATCTATCTCTAGATTGCAGGTGAATCTTCAACGAACCCTTCGTTGTGTGTGTGCAAAGATCCAATGCCATCTTCCGAAGATTGTGTTAAGATCCTTGCCTTGTAGTCTTGATATAGTATCTTTCCTAACAACTATCCTATTGCTAGAAAAAGTAATTACAATTTTGGACAACTTACAGGTTGCCATAATTACAACTTTGGACAACTCATAGGTTCCCATAGATATTAAATAAAATACAAGCATTCACACACAAGATTACATCACAGAACAATCACAGATCTAAGGCTCATCCCATATTTAAATAAAATTCCATGTACAACAAAAATTACGATTTTTGCAAAAATCAGCCTTATTTTGTTCGAAACGGAACCATTCCGTTTTGAACGGAATCAACGCTGTAAATCTCTAACTGAATTTCTAACTATTCCTTTCAGAACGGAATAACGCTGAAAATTCTGTTTCCTTTTATTTTAGTTCTGTTTCCAAAACAGATTCCGAAAAACTATTTTCCGAAACTCTAGGAAATCATAATATCCAATATTATATTCCTAAAAACTATTTCCGTGATGTTTTGAAATAATATTTTCAAAACCCTAAAATTTATTGTACTTGAATTTCATAAATTTTAAATATATAATCGATGATTATTTCCTTAACGAACACTCTGATGCCACTGTTGGGGAACCCGTAGCCATGTACATTACATGCGCAGCGGAACCTACAGGTCCAACCCGCCCTAGGGTCATCGTTAAGGGAATAAAAGTACGAGATTAACTATTAAAATTTATACCTCGGATATTCCTGATCCGCGAGATGAAGAACGAATATAGCTCTGAACTTTTCTTGATGTGCAATCTTCTCCAGCCTAAAGCTCGACTTCGTGAACCTCCTTGCTTCTCTTAGGGATGAAGAACTGATCGATTGCTTATCTCCAAAGTAGGAGATCTCTACTCGTATCCACGCGAACTTCAGACAGAAAGAATTACCGGACTCGGCTAGACGAGTTCGGAAATACTTTTCAAAATTACCCTCACAAGATTCTCTCTCTCTTGGTATTACGGCTGCCTCTAAGGCTTCTAATTGTGTATCTAATAGAGGGGGCATGCCCCTCTATTTATACTAGAGAGAGGGGTGAAAGAATGGCAAGTTTCGATAAGGAAACCCTTCCAGCCGCCAGAGTTCCGGTCGGCCGGAACCTGTGTTCCGGTCGGCCGGAACAATTTCAGCCTTTGTAAAATTTAGTTCCGGTCGACCGGAACTTGTGTTTCGGTCGGCCGGAACAATTTCAGCCTTTGTACAATTTCAGCATCTAATGCTTTATTCTTTCACCAATTTATACATCACATGTATAACTGTTTCTGAGGTATTTTCTTCCCGTCAGAATTGAGTTCATTGTGTGACCTTGTAGGTTCCATTTAACGCTGGCAACGATCTTCTAAAGATCGTAAGTCATGAGTAACCTCTAGACTGATGTCATGACTACTCATGTTAAATGAAATGATCAGCGATCATAAACCTATCTGAATAGACGTTTGTTTATTCCTTTTGTTCTACGATATATGTCTTGATCACAAGGCACGGTAATATGTTATCCTTGAGTATGATCAAAGTCTCTTTACTGATCGAGAATTAGACTGAGTAAATACAAAATGATATTAACAACACATGTTAATCCATTTTGAGCATGGCCATGCATTTCCTTCAGTCCTAGTTCATCAGGGGGCCCAGAGATATCTCCATCATGACGAGAGGAACAAATCCCATCTTGGTCACTCACATTCCTCGTCATGATTTAGTGCATACCTAATGATGACCCTAATGATCATGTCATTACGGATGACGTAGGATCATATTAAAGTATGTAGTTCCACATACAGGAATCCATGGTGACCTCAGGTCGTAGGAACAAGCACACTATTCATATGAGAATCACTAATGACATATACCATGCATATTCTCATAGTGTGGTCAGTCCAGTACGTGTTCTCTAACACGTACCTATATTCCAGACTTGACATCTCTATGTCCATGATCAGCAGAACATAATCATCCAGTCTGCGAATATACTAGTGTGGATATGTAGCTTCTTACCTGAAGTATGTTTATCTCTATAAACATCCTACATATCACTAGGGACAGTTTAGAATGTCATTCGTTGGTTCACAGTTCTGCTATCAGAATCACGTATTCTGATGACGTAAACCCGAAGTGTCATTCATGGTTGATCTAATGTATGTAAATATATTAGTCACCCATACACTCATTCATATATGAACTGAATAAACACGTTTCTCTTAATCTAATCTCTAGTCCAACACTTTGGCCTAGGGCATAATTCCTTCACCAAGATCTAAGGAGGTCGACAAGGACGGTAACTCGGCCAGCTTGATATAGAGATAAAAACTTCGTGTCGACGTATTCATAATTCTTTTTAGGATCGACGGATGGTGAGCCTTAATGCTTTGAGGATGCGAAAGGTAACAAGTCGTGGGAAGATGCTATGGACGTAGAGATGCAAGCTCTTTGGAAAAATGAAACTTGGGATCTTTTTCCGAAGTCCAAGGGAGTGGACCCGGTTACTTGCAAATGGATCTACAAGTTGAAACGCAAGGCGGATGGAAGGGTTGAGCTCTATAAAGCTAGGCTTGTAGCGAGAGGTTTCTCTCAATGGTATGGCGAGGATTATGAAGAGACCTTTAGTCCTGTCGCCAAGATGACATCCGTGCGAGTTGTGATTTCAATGGCTGCTTCGCTAGGTTGGAAGCTGTGGCAGCTGGATGTGAAGAATGCTTTCCTGTATGGTGAACTCGACAAGGAGATTTATATGGAGCAACCGGTTGGATATATTTCCAAGGTGCATCCTGACTATGTGTGCAAGCTGAAGAAGACGCTATATGGTTTGAAGCAGGCACCTTGAGCTTGGTATGGCAAGATTGCAGAATATTTGTAATTTTGTCGTTATTCTTCTTCGAGCTCGGATCACAGTTTATTTGTGAAAAGAAAGGCGGGTCTACACGTGGTTGTCCTTTTATATGTGGACAACATGAACATCACCGGCAATGATGAAGGCGAAGTTGTAAGACTTTGGGGCAAGCTCTCGATTAGATTCGAGATGAAGGATCTTGGAGAGCTTAGTCACTTCCTGGGATTGGAAGTGGAAGGTTTCAAAGACGGGTATTTTGTCTCTCAAACGGGTTATGCTAGGAAGCTCATTAAGAAATTTGGTGTAAAAGAAGGTAAGCATTGCTCGACACCGCTGGATGCAAATTTCAAATTGAGACGTAATGATGGAAAGGTACTTCTGGATCCTCGGAAGTTTCGTGCTCTTGTTGGAAGCATGATTTATCTCACGATTACTAGACCGGATATTGCCTTCGCGGTCGGCCTGGTGAGTCGGTTTATGCAAGCTCTGACAAAATCGCATATGGATGCAACGAAGAGAATTCTCAAGTATGTGAGTTTGACTCTTGATCTCGGGTTATTTTATAAGGAGGGTTCCGAGTTCGTTTTGCATGGATATACCGATGCTGATATGGGCGGTGATTTGGATGATCGGAGATCGACATCCGGTTATGTTTTCTCTTGTGGTTCTGCAAGTGTTTCTTGGTGTAGTAAGAAGCAAGATTCGGTCTCTCTTTCTAGTACCGAGGCGGAGTATAAGGCGTCATCACTTGCGGTACAAGAGTGTCTTTGGTTGCGGAGGTTGGTCGAGGATGTTACAAGGCGGTTACTGGTCCTATGGTTATTCGAGGAGACAATCAAAGTGCGTTGAAGTTGGCATCAAATCCTGTTTGTCACGCGAGAACCAAGCACATCGAGATCGAGCATCACTTCATTCGTGAAAAGGTGCTTGATGGAATCATTGGAGTTGAGAAGGTGAGAAGCGTTGATAATGTGGCTGACATCTTCACCAAGTCTCTCTCCAAGGGATCATTCGAGTTATTGCGAGTCAAGTTAGGGCTCTTGGCCAAACGCACTTTAAGGGGGAGTGTTAAAATATAAAGATGCATTTGTATGTTATGAAGGCAGTCAACAAAATAGGAAAGGGATAGATGTCTCGGCAAGGAGTTTTGGTATTACCATAAATAAAATTTCTTGACAATGAGATTTAGTATTTCCATATATTAGGTGTTAATTGGGGCAGTAATTCTTTGGGTTATTTCCTTATATTATCTATGACTGTACTATAAATAGAGGGGTAGGGGTAGAGTTTTATTCATTCCAACAACAACAATATTTTGTATCTCTTTCTTTCTCTTATAATAAGAAATTTATCTTATTTTTTAAGTTCCATTGTTAAATCATTTTTTTTCTATTATTGTTCTTTCTTGGGCTAGTGTGAGCTTATTGCTGCACTATTATTTCCGCTGCTGATAACTACAAGGTCGTTGCTGGTTTAGTGCTGCCGTGTTACTGCGCAGTCACTGTTGTTCTATTTCTCTGTTAGCGACGTGGTTATCTGGTTCAATCCCTGTATGACTGTCTGGCTTCTTTCACTGATAAAACTAATAATAAAGATATCATTGAAAGTTCTATCATGATAAAGAAAATTGGTGGCACCAGTCAAGTGTCACTGGACCCAGTTTTATGACTTACTGCATTTTTCTTAATTTTCCAGCTATAGTCATTGATTTGTCAATCCACCAACTCTACTACTAGAGAAAAGTAGTGCATTCCAAGTTCCAACCATTCAAGCTTCACTACTAGGAAAGAGAGTTTAATGGAGATGTTTGAATCACCATTCCACCATTCTTTATTTGTGCTTCTTATTCTCCTTTCGATTTTTAAACAACCGCAAGCTCTAACTTGTGCGGCTTCCTCATGTGGCCAACTCCGTGAAATAAGACACCCTTTTCATCTCCAAACGGATCCTCCTTCATGTGGATCCAGAAATTATGAGCTCCGATGCAAGGAAAACAAAACCTTCGTTCAATTCCCAACTAAAGACTATAACTATGTAATTGTTGATATCTCGTACACAAACAAGACAATAACCATAGTAGATCCAGCCTTCATCGACGGAGGAGATTGTACCCTCCCTTCTATCTCTTCATCGATCATACCAGTTGATTATATTAATCCAACTGACGATTTATTATATTCATCCAATGGAGTATATTACTATTCCATGTCTAACTATACGGCTTTCATGAGTTGTACAACTCGAGTTCAGCAGAAGGGCTATTGGCATGTGCCTTGCCGAAGCCAAAATGGTACATATGTATATGCTTTTACTGATCCTTATGCAAATTTTGCATTCAGTCTTCGACCTTCTTGTCGTACCCTCGGATCGACCCCTTTTGAAGGTGATACTACACTTGTCAATACTTCAAAGGATGTTTTTCAGATTTTGCAAAAGGGCTTTGTGGTTCATTGGGGAATTCATTATCCCTCAAAGCTCTCTCTCATGCTTTCTTGCATCCGGGAATCACCAAGGTGATTTTATGCGCACACAAAAATACATTCACTCTGGTATTGCTTTTGAAAAAATCTTACATGTTATTTAATTTAATATATGCAGAAGAGAAACAAATGGCAATACATACTTACCATCTCTTGTGTACGCTCTTCTCAAAAGTGAGGCCGTAAACTTCCTGGAATGCATGCATGATACGTTCCCTCAATTAAGATACTCCTACTTGGCGATCTTTTTGCTGGTTTTGGTGGAGTTTCTACAACTAATAATATGTAAGACATCATTTTGGCAATAATACAAAATACTTTAGTTCAGTTAATGATAAAACATTTTTTTATTTATTTTTTTCCTTGATTTTTACTATTCTCATGTTTCATAACCTAGTTTGCCTTGTTTGTAAATCTAATAATTGTGTGTATATTTAAGTATTGTGCCTATTAGGTAGGTTCCTGTTCCTGCCCTTATCGATTCTCTTCTTCATAGTATACAAATTTTGGGTCGAGCGGATTTCAATTGATTCTATCGACAAGTTCCTACAAGACCAACAGAGACTCATTGCTCCGAAAAGATACATTTACACGGAAATTATCGCACTTACTGGTCACTTCAGAGAGAAGCTCGGACAAGGCGGTTTTGGGACCGTCTTTAGGGGTACATTATTGAGCAGACAACAAGTCGCTATTAAGATGCTTGGTAATTCCGTATCTAATGGAGATGAATTTATCAACGAAGTTTCCACTCTGGGCCGAATCCACCATTTAAATGTCGTGCAACTTCTAGGGTACTGCTCAGACGGATCAAAGAGAGCACTTGTTTATGAATACATGCCAAACGGATCACTAGACAAGTTTATTTTCTCTCGTAATGGAATAACTCGAAGGACTAGACAAGTTAAATGAGATAGCCTTAGGAGTTGCACATGGCATAGGTTACCTACACCGAGGTTGCGAAATGCAAATCTTGCACTTCGACATAAAACCCCATAATATCCTTCTGGACAATAATTTTAACCCGAAAATTTCTGATTTTGGCTTGGCAAAACTATATCCTCGAGACCATAGTCTCGTATCTCTGAGTGCGGCAAGAGGAACTATCGGGTACATGGCTCCTGAATTGGTCTCTAGAAGTTTTGGCGTGATTTCTTACAAATCTGATGTTTACAGTTTTGGAATGTTGCTGCTAGAAATGGCGGGAGGGAGAAGGAACGCCGATCCCAGTGTGGAGAATCCAAGTCAGGTTTACTATCCTTCTTGGATTTACGACAAACTCAAAGAACAAGGCGGGCTTGAGATTAGTACAACGTATGAGATTAACACAATAGAAAGGAAATTATGTATGGTCGGCCTGTGGTGCATTCAGATGAAATCGACTGATCGTCCACCAATGAGCAGAGTAGTGGAGATGCTTGAAGGAGATGCCGATAGCTTGGAAATGCCCCCACCGCCATTCTTTTCCTCTTCGGGGAGCAACCCAGTAAGTAATGCTATCATGGGCTCCATTTCAATTGATATATCTGCAATTTCCGAAGAGGAAGAAGATGATCTGCTTCATGATGAGTAGTTTGTTTATTTGTATTTCCAATAATTATTTTCAGTAAATTATTTGGTTTTTACGTTTTATCTATTTTGGTTGTCTTATTGTAAGATTATGTTGAAGTTAGGAAGTTAAGTCTGAGTCGTTGTAAGCTTATTTTTACTTTGAACTTTTAGCAAAATCCCCTCTATGTAATTTTTTGTATTTTGTTTTTTATTATTGGAATCTCTAGTAGGATCTTGAGCTACTATTCAAAAAATATATGTATTTATTAAATGACATTTTGAGTTGTGAGTAGAAATGTTATTTTGAGTTGAAGAAAATTTATTAAAGATTCTACTTAATTTTCTTCTTCTTTTCTCTTTCTTATTTTTCTTTCCTTTTTTCTTTTTTTTTCTTTTTGGTAGTTTTTGGTTATTTTTGTATAGTTTTTCTTTTCTGATTTTGTTAATAATTTTTGGTTTAATAAAAATTGGACGCGGGACTTATAAGCCTACTCCAAATATTCAAATAAAAAAAGAAATGTCATGTTATATGAGAAAATATTAGAAAGAAAAATGTGATATTATGACCGCACTGTAGCATGCGTAATCATGATGAAATGTATATAGACGCATAGTTATGTCTTTAGACTAGAGAGATTGAGTTAGAGGAGTTTCTTTTTTTAGATGAAACCCACAATTTGTAAGTTCATTGACTTTATTAAATATGTGGTATAAAAGATTGTATTTGGCGCACTCGAACATAAGATCTTTTCCAAATTTCTAACGTACCTTACCACTTAAGTTAGTAAATTTTGACAAGTTACTAACCTAACCTTTACTTGCACTCAGTCCTTTAACCTAACCTTCTCCTCAACCATAATTTTGAAGTCCCCTTGCAATCTTACCTTCATGCTAACAAATGTATACGGTCCAACTCAGCACCAATTTAAGGACAAGCTTCCTTGATGAACTAAACAATATAAGAGCAACTAACGACTTGCATTGGGTATTAATAGGGGACTTCAATATGATAAGGCACCCAAACGAATCAACAGGACACAATCACACATTAAAAGAAATTATAGAATTAAACCACACACTGAATGAACTTGGAGTCCAGGAACTACAACTATTAGGAAGATCCTACACATGGTCCAGCAAGCGTCCCAACCCAACCTTTTCCAAACTAGACAGATGTTTTATGTCTAGTCACTGGAGCTTAATGAACATAAGCATATCGTTACAGGCACTCCCCGCAATAACCTCATACCATGTACCGCTTAAACTACAAATATCAAAAAGCGAGCAATTAGTTAAAAGGAGATTCAGACTAGAACTCTATTGGCTTAACTGCGAAAAAGCAAGGGTGATAATAAAGGAAGCTTGGGGTCCCGCCAGACTCTCTAATAATCCAGCTAAAAACTTTGCTTATAAATTAAACCATGTTCATTTAGCACTTATGCAATGGGCAAGGTCTAAATTTCGGAACACAGATACACAGCTTAAGAGATGCAAATGGGTTGTAGACCTTCTTGACAAAAAAGAAGAAAATCGCCCACTAACAGAAATCGAATTTAGCCTGCGCCTAGGCATTCGCAAAAAAATACACGAATTAGCAAATAATGAGGAAATAAAATGGAAGCAAAGATCCAGATGCAAATGGCTAAAAGAAGGAGATAAAAATACGAAATACTTCCATGCCCTCGCATCCAACAGGAGATCTCAAAATAAAATCTCCACCCTGCCAATAGGTGATCGAACAGTTAATGATTAGCAAGAAATCAAAGACGAATTCACCAACTTTTTCTCAAACTTGCTTGGCGATGCAGGCACCAATATCGACCAAATGGAATCAGCAACCGCATGCCTATTTGAACAAGCCACGAACCTCGGAGACCTAGACAGGCCATTCACCGCACAAGAAATCCGCGATGTAGTCAATTCACTAGCAAAAGGTAAAGCCTCTGGGCCAGACGGAATGCCAAACGAATTCTATCAATATGCACGGGACTTCATCACAGATGATTTCATGTGGCTTTGTACATTTTTCGTCATGGGGAAGCAATAAGTACCATGTCCTTTTTCATCAGAGCACTATATGAACTAGCACATGTAATAAAAATAAATACATCAATGGAAATAGCAAATGGGGATACAACATCATTCTGGAATGACAAATGGTACACAAGCATTGCGCTTAAAGAATATTTCCCACAATTATTCCGTTTAGCCACCAATAAAACAATCAAGGTACATGAGGCCATGCAGCAAGGCGAGCTGCTTATTAATTGGGACTACGTACCAGATATCAGCATGATAAGACAACTTCAGCAACTCGTTAATGCAGCCATCAACACGTCAACGCAAACAATAAGGGATAAGCCAATATGGGGAGGCCTAGCAGCACTAGCAACCAAAGAATTTTCTGTTAAATCGGCATATCAATTCTTGCAAGAGACGAAAGTACGAGATCCGTATTCCAACAAAATTTGGAAAGTCAAGGCACCACCACGCATAAAAATCTTCTCCTGGTTGCTGATGAAAGAGATCCTGCATACGCAAGATAGATTAATCAGAAAGGACATGCCTATACGAGCAGGATGCAAACTTGCAATCAGCACTTAATAGAAGATCATAGCCATCTCTTCATAAGCTGCCCCTTTTCGGCAAAGATATGGTCCCATATTTTGAGGAAAGCCTCCTTAACAACGCATAACACAACGCTCAAGCCAAAAGAGTATTGGACAACAACACTGCAAGTCTGTCAAAAAACAAACTACAAATATTGGGCCAGACTATGGATGACAACATGTTGGATAATTTAGAAAGAACGAAACAATAGAATCTTCAACAACAAATTCTCACCTTGGGACGTGGTGCTCAACTTAGCAATTACGGAAGAAAAATCGTGGGAGAAATCGCAATAGCTAGAAGTAGGGCTACGGTGTAAATATTATGTAAATATTTTTTCTTTTTTTTTCTTTTGTACGCTCACTCCCGCAAAGAAATTTTTCTTTTTGAAAGCAATACATTGCAGTCTCCGTAAGCTATCCGCCTACGATTCAAACAAAAAAAAAATTTGACAAGTTAAAGGGGTGTTCCAGTAAAGGAGAGATTGCCATATTGATCAATATTACTTGGCTTGGATTGACTGTTACTCCAAATTGATATGTCAATGGATGACTTTGAGCAGTGTGTGGATGAAAAATGCTCGCCACTTCTAATCTAAAAGGGATGACTTGGAGTCTTGAACCAGGAAATTTCCCTAAATAATTTCTGATGCAATTGTTTTCTGTTATTTTCACTGACTTATAATATATATATATATTTTTTTTTTATGTCAATTCATTAAATTGAGAGACTTTGCAAAATATGTGTTATATTGTGTTTGTCGAAAATTGAACCCATAATTTCTTATTATACATACAAATACTTTAACCAATTAGACAATAAGCCATTTGCTCCACTGACTTACAATATTAAGACTGATTATATCTATCTGGTATCTAGCATGTGCATTAATTTAGGAAAATTAATACTAATAACTATTTGTTATTCAAGCAAAAAAATAAAAGTTACTATCTTTGACAAAATTCCCTACAACCAGGGCCAGCTCAACATTTTTGAGGGCTCTGGGCGAATTTTTTTTGGAACATTTTAAATATTTTAAATAAAATTAATAAATAGTTAAAACTTGCCCTTGTTATTTTTTACAAAATCATAATAAGTAAAACAAAACTATCAAATATGCAAATGAAACATTTAAAATTCTTGAAAGAATACTAATAAAAGCCAAATATCATGTATTTTAAGTTTTGATTTTTTTTAAACAAGTTATCGAAAATAAGGTTTCAAATGCGAGAGAGAGAGAGAGAGGATAGGGAGCAATAATCTATACACGAAGTAGGTGGCAGAAGAAAAAATACATATGTTATGTGAATACTTCAAAAATCCAAACTTATTGTATTAAATATCGTATCATATATCGATATTCATATCAGATACCTGAATATCGTTCGACTATGTCATATGACGTATCATAATATTTTATTCCAAAATAATTACAAATATTTTGCAGATATTTCTCGTATCTATATCGTATACAAAATAAGAACTATTCATAATATTAAAATATATGATAGAAAGTACAAAATCAATAGCAAATTATCCATAATCTAGTTTGTAGAACATATTGCATGTGGACCAAGAGGTCATGGGTTCAAGTCCCGGAAACGCAATCTTATTTAGCATACATTTAGCAAAGACTCTCAATCATCAAACATGGGTTGAATCTAAAACAAATATGTATAAAATCTATAAAACAAAATTAAACTATCTAATTATATAACTAACAAAAACAAGCAAGACATTTCTATAATACAAATTTTTAATATCTCCTACATTAAATTATGATATCTAAATATATATAAAATAATTAAATATACAAAATATAATTAACAAAAAAAAACAAAATAATATATAAAATTTTTGTATTGTATATTGAGTTTTTTAAAATTATTGAATTGTTATATCCATATCGGATATGATACTCATATTCGTGTCTGTGCAACATAAAAAAAAAGTAAAGATTTATCTTAGTTTTTATAAAAGATGTGGATTATTAATTAATATTTTACTACTTTTTTCTTTGTTTAAGTTTATGTTTATTAAAAATCCAATATAATACATTAGAAGTAAAAATAGGGGGCCTTAAACAGTTTGGGCTCTAAGCAAGTGCGCCTAGGCACTTAAGCCGGCCATGCCTACAAAATACAGTAATCAATTAGGCTACAAGTTATTTGCTTCACTGACTTATGATATTAAGACTGATTATATCTATCTGGTATCTAGCATGTAAATTAATTTAGGAATATTAATACTAATAACTATTTGTTATTCAAGCAAAAAAATAAAAATTATTATCTTTGACAAAATTCCCTACAACATACAGTAATCAAAAAGTCCATGATCTTACAGTTGATCCAATCATGTTAATGGTATCACAGACCCTGTTAACGTGGTATATTTCAAACACGAACTTTCGATCTATGAGATTGCAGGCAACTGAACAATGCTTGAATAACCAATATCATCTTCAACTGGACGCCGGACTTTCTGAATAAAAAAATGGCCTAGGTGGCATTTCGATTGTATCAGCATTTGCCTCCGACATCTCTATAACTTTACCCATAGTAGGGAGATAGAAAGACTACATTTGTATATACCATAACCCCACCAAACATTACTTCCTCATCGGAAGCTTCATTTATTTCGTTCACATGTTGCTTACTTAGCTTATCATATATCCACGAAGGATAATACACTTGACTTGATTTATCATGTCACGCCCAAAAACATCATGTACAGCATATACAGTACAATTAAAGTAATAACAAAATCAAAACAATACAAACCCATTTTCACCACGTAAACTAAAAACAATAACTACAAAACATAAATATAACTAAAACTATCAGATAAAATATGTACAAGTGCTATGCTCTCAAAACAATATATATGTATGTCACCACCCCATGCCTCACGCTCTATTAGAAAATGTTGGCTTTGTTGAATATAAAAAACAAAAATAACATAAGAGATGTGGATTGGGAGGAGATAAGTATTTCTTAGAGGTTGCAAAAGAGAAATTGATTTCTTAGAGTTGGAAGAGAGAAATTGATTCTTCCAACTTATGAAAAGTCACCAAAAGAGAATGGTGAAGAGACACCAAATACAATATTCTCTACCCCTTTATATAGTGAAAGGTGAGCATTCTACTTTAGAATCTATCCTAGAATTCATCATTCTACTCTAGAATCTATCCTAGAATTAAGTACACAATATACAAACAAAAACCCTACAATAACTCCTCATACAATACAAGATATTTACATCTTTAGAAGTGGGGATTTGCAATAACTCTTCACATGGCAAGAGGGATGTATTTGGACATCCATAATTAATAACTCTTCACATGCTAAGGGGATAATCATTTGGACATCCATAATTAATATATTCACAACACTCCCCCTTGGATGTCCATATTTCATACGCATTAGAAATGCCGCCTCATTAAAAACCTTGCCAGGAAAAACCCGATGGGACAAAAACCGTAGCAAGGGAAAAAGAGTGCAGCGCGTATTATTTTTCCCCTTCATGTGTACAAATATCTCTAAAATGACGGAGTCCAATCTTTTGTCTTAATTGCCTGAAAGTTTTAGTTGGCAATGACTTGGTGAATAAATCTGCAAGATTATCACATGAGCGAATTTGATGGATATCAATTTCACCGCTCTTCTGGAGCTCGTGTGTGGAGAAGAACTTTGGAGAAATATGCTTTGTTCTATCTCCCTTAATGTAGCCTCCTTTTATCTGGGCAATACATGCAGCATTATCTTCATAAATCACAGTTGGACTTCCTTTAATTGCTTTAATACCACATGATTCCTGAATATGTTGAATCATTGATCTCAGCCATACACACTCCCTACTCGCCTCATGAAGTGCTATGATTTCTAAATGATTTGAGGATGTCGCTACCAAGGTTTGCTTGGTTGAGCACCAAGATATGGCAGTATTACCATATGTGAATAAGTTTCCGGTTTGGGACCGAGCTTTATGTGGATCTGACAGATATCCAGCATCTGCATATCCAACTAATTTGGACTCTGAGGTTTTTAGATATAATAATCCTATATCTATTGTTCCTCGAAGATAACGAAGTACGTGTTTAATACCATTCCAATGCCTTCTTGTTGGCGCAGAACTATATCTCGCTAACAAATTTACAGAAAATGATATATCAGGCCTGGTATTATTTGCTAGGTACATTAATGCACCAATTGCACTTAAATATGGTACTTCTGGACCAAGAATTTCTTCGTTATCTTCTTTTGGACGAAAACAATCCTTCTTTATCTCAAGAGATCGGACTACCGTAGGTGAACTCAATGGATGTGCTTTATCCATATTAAATCGTTTTAGGACATTTTCTACATAAGTAGTTTGATGAACAAATATCCCATTTTTCAAATGTTCGATTTGCAATCCGAGACAAAATTTTGTCTTCCTAAGATCTTTCATTTCAAATTCACCTTTTAAATATGCGGCAGTACTTTCAAGCTCTTCAGGAGTTCCAATGATATTTAGATCATCAACATATACTGCAATAATTACAAATCCTGATTTTGATCTCTTAATAAAAACACATGGGCAAATAGGGTTGTTATAATACCCTTCTTTTGTAAGGTATTCAGTTAGGCGGTTATACCACATTCTCCCAGATTGTTTCAGCCCATACAAAGATCTTTTTAATTTTACGGAATACATTCCACGAGAACTTTTGTTATATGCTTCAGGCACTTTTAATCCTTCAGGGGTATTACAAGCTCCAGGCACTTTTAATCCTTCGGGGACTGTCATGTAAATATCACTATCAAGTGATCCATATAAATAAGCTGTTACAACATCCATGAGATGCATATTCAATCCTTCAGAGATTGCCAGGCTAATTAAAAACCTAAATGTAATCGCATCTAACACAAGAGAATACGTTTCTTCGTAATCTATGCCTGGTTTTTGCGTAAAACCTTGTGCAATAAGTCTTGCTTTGTATCTTACAATTTCATTTTTCTCATTACGCTTTCTTACAAATATCCATTTGTATCCTACGGGTTGTACACCATCAGGTGTTCGAACTACAGGTCCGAAAACTTCACGTTTTTTAAGAGAATGTAATTCTGCTAGAATTGCATCTCTCCATTTTGGCCATTCTTTCTTATGTCGACATTCTTCGATTGATTTTGGTTCGTGATCCTCATATTCATTAATTATTTCAATCGCGATTGCATATGCAAATTTTCTGTCAATGACAGTTTTATTTCGGTTCCATTTCTTTCTAGTAGAGACATAATTTATTGAGATCTCATTATTTTCAATATTATCAGATACCTGAACCTCTGCAGGGGTTGTAACCTCTTCTGGGGTTATTTGCTCATTTATGTCATCTATTCTTTTATCATCAATATTCTTTTCATAGGATTCTACCTCTTTAGGAGTATTGATAATTTCAGTTATGCCAACTTTATCGTGCATTCTTTTCTTCCTTGGATTTTTATCTCTGAAACCGATTGGTCGACCATGCTTCTGGCGTATATCACACTTAGGATTATCCAAGGGTATTTCAATACGAGCCGGCACATTTACTGCTGGAATATGTGATTTAGTTACTCTTTTTGTGTCGACAAATGCATCGGGTAATTGGTTTGCAATTTGTTGCAAATGAATAATCTTTTGAACTTCTAGTTCATATTGATTTGTTCGAGGATCAAAGTGATACATTGATGATGCATTCCATGTAACTTCTTGTTTTTCCAGCATTCCTCGTTTCTCTCCCGCTAATGCTGGGAACATGGTTTCATCAAATTTACAGTCAGCAAATCTTGTTGTAAATAGATCTCCAGTTAATGGTTCGAGATATTTAATAATCGATGGAGAATCGAAACCAACATAAATTCCCAACCTTCTTTGAGGTCCCATTTTTGTGCGTTGCGGTGGAGCTACCGGAACATATACAGCACATCCAAAAGTTTTTAAATGGGATATATTTGGCTGCTGGCCAGTTACCAGTTGTATGGGTGAGTACTTATGATAAGCAGTTGGCCTTAATCTAATTAGTGCTGCAGCATGCAATATTGCATGGCCCCATACAGATGACGATAATTTTGATTTCATAATTAGGGCTCTTGCGATTAATTGTAATCGTTTAATAAGGGATTCTGCTAGACCATTTTGCGTGTGTATGTGGGCCACTGGATGCTCAATTTTAATCCCAATTGACATACAATAGTCATTAAATGCTTGGGATGTGAATTCACCGGCATTATCAAGTCGAATAGTCTTAATTGTATAATCCGGGAATTGTGCTCTTAATCTAATTATTTGAGCAAGCAATCTCGCGAATGAAACATTCCGAGAAGATAATAGACATACATGTGACCATCTAGTAGATGCATCTACTAATACCATAAAGTATCTAAATGGTCCACATGATGGTGTAATTGACCCACATATATCACCTTGGATACGCTCAAGGAAATTGGGTGATTCATTCCCAACCCTAGTTAGCGATGGTCTAGTAATTAGTTTTCCCTTATAACATGCAGCACATGCTATCTCATTTGATGAAAGAATCTTCTGGTTCTTTAATTGATGCCCATTTGAATTTTCTACAATTCTTCACATCATTATTGCTCCAGGATGACCCAAACGTTCATGCCAAGCCATCAATGGCTTTGTGAATTATTAAATTCATTTTTCATTATAGCATGATGTATCTCAATAGTACGGATATGTGTATAATATAAGCCTATTGACAAAGCACGCAATCTTTCTAAGATGCGTTTATTTCCCGAAACAATATTTGTTATGTGAAGATATTCAATATTACCTTCATTCATTGTTTCAATATGATATCCATTTCGGCGGATATCTTTAAAACTCAGTAAATTTCTTTTTGATTTAGTAGATAATAGAGCATCCTCTATTATAAACTTTGTTCCTCTAGGCAGTAAAATAGTGGCTCTTCCGGAGCCCTCTATTAAGTTAGAGGTGCCTGATATAGTATTGATATTTGCTTTTATCTTTGTCAAATTGGCAAAATATTTTACGTTCTTAAGTATAGTGTGCGTAGTTGCACTATCCGCTAGGCATATATCAGTGTCATCCATTTTTGTAATATTCAAAGGAAATAAGATCTTCAGGTCTCAAACAAAACAAATAAAATATTAGTTAAGTATTACATCAAAATATACTGAATTAAATAATCTTGATAAAGCAAACATAGTAGAAAATAAAGATACAATAAAACATTATTGATGCATGAAGGAAAATTACTTAGTCTTGAATATTCCTATTAGCAAGGGAGTATTCATTATCTCCACTTGGGTGGTTAAGATAGTCTTACACATATAAGTGTGTATTAATCATCTTTCTCCTTCAGGGAGGTTTGATAAAGTTCAACGAGGTGCTTTGGCGTACGACAGGGTACGCGACCAGTGCTCTTTCATACCACACCTTAGACATTGATCCCCAGACACCTTCAGGGTGACATTTTGAGGTTTCTTGCTTCTTTTATCTGCGGGTTTCTTAATTTGACCATTACGGTTCTAAGAATGAATTTACCTCAGCCTCTTCCACGTCTGTATCCGTGACAGTGATTACGGTCATTAAATGTAGTAGCATTCGCTTCTGGGAATGGGAAAGATCATTTAAGATGACACTACAACGGCATTTGCTTCTGGGAATGGGCTAGAACTTGTCGAACGAGGTTCATGATTTTAAGTAATAATTTGTTATTCAGTTCAGCTACAAGCTGGTCCCGCTTTGATGGTGTCTTCTAGACCCACGGCATCAAGGTGGATCTCTTCATCGAGGATCCATGACAGATAATTGTTGTGCGATATATTAAGGGCAACAAACTCAAGTTTCGCTAAATTTGCCCTGTTGAAGCTATATAGGTGGGATAAATTAAATTAGACCCTTGCCAATTTTATATTGAAACTTCAGGTTTCAATAAGAATAAATTCCAAATTTTTAAGTTCATCAATAAGCTAAATTGCAACTGCAGGTGCATAAAACTAGATGTGCAGAAAATAAATATACAGAAAGTACATGTGAGTATAATAAATGTACATAGATAAATATACTACAACTGCTGGTGCATAAAAATAAGCATGCAACCTTTGGTTGCATAAATAAAAATTGAACAAGCAACTTCTGGTGCGTAATTAAAAATAAAATAAATATGTAACTTCTGGTTGCGCAAATAGAAATTGAACAAGCAACTTCAGGTGCATTATTACATATAAAATAAACATGCAACTTCTGGTGCGTAAAAGTAAAATAAACATGCAAGTTCTGGTTGCTTAAATAAAAACTTAACTAGCAGCTTCTGGTGCGTAGTTAAAAATATGCAACTTCTGGTTGCTTAACTAAAAATTGGACGTAATTAAAAATATGCAACTTCTGGTTGCTTAACTAAAAATTGAATGGGCACTTCTCGTGTTGAATTAAAAATAAAATAAATATGCAACTTCTTGTTGCTTAACATCAAAAGTAAGATGAAACATTAAACGAGCAACTTCTGGTACTTAATAAAATAAACATACAACTTCTGGTTGCTTAAAATGAAAAATTAAACGAGCAACTTCTGGTGCTTAATAAAATAAACATGCAACTTCAGGTTGCTTAATATTAAAAATAAAATGAAAAATTAAACGAGCAACTTTTGGTTGCTTAATATTAAAAATAAATGAAAAAAAATAAACGAGCAACTTCTGGTTGCTTAATATTAAAAATAAAATGAACAAATAAACAAGCAACTTCTGGTGCTTTTAAAAATAAACATGTATCGATAATAACATGTTGTTAGAAGTTCAAATAAGTAAATAGAATAAAAATTTAGTCAATCGGAAGAAAAGAATCCGAATAAGAAAATATTGATGTATAAGAAATATCGAGAATTCCTACCTCACTTACGTTAGGTCAGAGTGTCGTGCTGATAACGTGTTGAATATAAAAAACAAAAATAATATAAGAGAGGTGGATTGGGAGGAGGTAAGTATTTCTTAGAGGTTGCAAAAGAGAAATTGATTTCTTAGAAGTTGGAAGAGAGAAATTGATTCTTCCAACTTATGAAAAGTCACCAAAAGAGAATGGTGAAGAGGCACCAAATACAATATTCTCTACCCCTTTATATAGTGAAGGGTAAGCATTCTACTCTAGAATCTATCCTAGAATTCATCATTCTACTCTAGAATCTATCCTAGAATTAAGTACACAATATACAAACAAAAACCCTACAATAACTCCTCATACAATACAAGATATTTACATCTTTAGAAGTGGGGATTTGCAATAACTCTTCACATGGCAAGAGAGATGTATTTGGACATCCATAATTAATAACTCTTCACATACTAAGGGGATAATCATTTGGACATCCATAATTAATATATTCATAACAGGCTTAGAGTTAAAAAAATTAGATAATAATTAAATATTATCCACTACTACAACTATTAATCTACCGGAACGATAAATTATACTACCACTTTTACCGACATGTTGCTGTTGCTGTTGCTGCTACTGCTACTACTACTAAAATTATAATATAAGTAGTACTACTGCAATATACAAATAAGTATATTTGAAACTACAAAAATTAATACTTTATAATATAAGTAGTACTACTGCAATATACAAATAAGTATATTTAAAATTTTGATAAGGTTGGCAATCACACGAGACCTACATATAAACTGTAATCTCAGATCTACTTGAGATAAGTTATCCCATTGCATTCTCAATTACACGAGAGTGGTGTTCCCGACTTCGCCAGGATGGAAAACAAGCCTCTCTGAACCACCTAAGGAAATTGTACTATTATTTCTAACAATTTGCAAGATTCGGGAACGACCCCAGAAATTGCTCTCTGATACCAAGCCTACCAAAAATGTTTGTGCATGAGTCTACCTCACCACGTATATAAAAGTAATCTTCGAATACCACTATCATCTAACCATAATATCTACTATTTACTACATAGTTCTACTAAAAATAACTACATTTATATAATATATGAAAAATAAAATAAATAAATAATAAAATGACCTTCTAAATATACTACTGTTAAAACCGTCTCAGAGGTTTCTAACGACTACAAGAACATCTAAAACAGATACAAAATGATGAAGATATAAATATTTTAAGAATCTAATTCTACCGATTTGATCGGACACATCAGTCCAAAACTAACCTAATTTTGAAATATTGACTTATCGATATTTTACTTCTGCTGCTGACGGCATCATGATCTACTACTTGCATAAACTAAAAAAATAAATAAAAACTCAGTCATCTATTTAATCTTGGCCTAAAAACTTATTTTTTTAGACAATTAGACTCCAGGTTGTGCCTGGTAGTCTGCAATTAATATATATATATGAAGAAGTTCCATTACAGGTTTTGTTGCCAAAAGAATTGGCTAAAGAATAATAATAAATACAATAAAGGGAATGAAGTAAATGAGAACTGCATTCCCCCACTTGGATTATGTATTTCTCAAAGTATATTACTCCATAATTGAATGTCGGCATGAATTGATTCTGCTAACCTTTCTATTGTAGGTTAGTTTTGGACTGATGTAAAAAGTAAAAAGAAGCTTACAACGCTCAGACTTAACTTCACCGAGGTTGCGAAATGCAAATCTTGCATTTCGACATAAAACCTCATAACATCCTTCTGGACAATAATTTTAACCCGAAAATTTCTGATTTTGGCTTGGCAAAGCTGTATCCTCGGGATCATAGTCTTCTATCTCTGAGTGCAGCAAGAGGAACTATTGGGTACATGGCTCCTGAATTGGTCTCTAGGAGTTTTGGCGTGATTTCTTACAAATCTGATGTTTACAGTTTTGGAATGTTGTTGCTAGAAATGGCAGGGAGGGAGAAGGAACGCCGATCCGCGGAGTGGAGAATCCGAGTCGGGTTTACTATCCTTCTTGGATTTACGACAAACTCAAAGAGCGAGGCGGGCTTGAGATTAGTACAACGTATGAGATTAACACAATAGAAAGGAAATTATGTATGGTCGGCCTGTGGTGCATTCAGATGAAATCGACTGATCGTCCACCAATGAGTAGAGTCGTGGAGATGCTTGAAGGAGATGCCAATAGCTTGGAAATGCCCCCACCGCCATTCTTTTCTTCTTCCGGGAGCAACGCAGTAAGTAATGCTATCATGGGCTCAATTTCAATCGATATATCGGTAATTTTCGAAGAGGAAGAAGATTATCTACTTCATGATGAGTAGTTTTGTTTATTTGTATTTCAATAATTATTTCCAATAAATTATTTTGTTTTTAGGTTTTATCCATTTTGGTTGTCTTATTGTAAGATAATGTTGAAGTTAGGAAGTTAAGTCTGAGCGTTGTAAGCTTCTTTTTACTTTTTACATCAGCCCAAAACTAACCTAATTTTGAAATATTGACTTATCGATATTTTACTTCTGCTGCTGACGGCATCATGATCTACTACTTGCATAAACTAAAAAAATAAATAAAAACTCAGTCATCTATTTAATCTTGGCCTAAAAACTTATTTTTTTAGACAATTAGACTCCAGGTTGTGCCTGGTAGTCTGCAATTAATATATATATATGAAGAAGTTCCATTACAGGTTTTGTTGCCAAAAGAATTGGCTAAATAATAATAATAAATACAATAAAGGGAAAGAAGTAAATGAGAACTGCATTCCCCCACTTGGATTATGTATTTCTCAAAGTATATTACTACATAATTGAATGTCGGCATTAATTGATTCTGCTAACCTTGATGGAATTGAGACCTCATCTCTAAATGTTCTTGCACACCTGGCCTTCCATATCCCAAAGCATGTAGCTGTCATTTGCATTCTCAGTTGTGTATCGCCTTTGATCTTTAAAGTGTTAATTATTCCCTGGTCTTGTAAATTCATGAGTTATATTATCTGATCAGAAAACATGCAGTCCTGGAATAGATGTCGTATAGATTCTGCTTGTGCGAGACAAAGTACACAAACATGCAGGCCTAAAAACTTATTAATTCAACTATTAATCAATTAGATCAATATGAGTAGAAGGCGTTATACATACCAAATTAATTAAACATGTCTCAACTTCAAATAAAAATACAATCCAGTTAATTATTAATTCTCAGACCAAACTCTCGTAATTAAATTCATCCCATGCATTTTCCGACCCCAACAGATTTTAATTAATTACTAAATGGATATTAAATATGATTCATAACTTGAACCGTCTCTTTCCTCTCTTCCGCCCCCTCCTTCCCATGAAAATGAAACAATAGATGGGCGGGCCGCCACTATTCAAGCGACTATACTACCTCCGACTCATCTCTCTACTCAAAAATCTCATTGCCCATCTCTCTACTTAATTCCATTATTATCTGAAAATTATGATGATTTTTCCACAAATCGAGCTCAATGCAATTTGAATGGCAATAATCAACGTAATACTGAGATTAGAGTAGGAATTCAAAAGTATACCTCAAAAAGCTCAAGGTTTATGATTTCGGTATGAGTCTTCATTAGTCGGCACATGAACTCGGTGAAATATGTCTACTCGCTCGCTCTCCCTCTGTTTAGAAAAAGGAAAATATGTGTGGGCTTTTGCAGATGAAGTAATGTCCAATTTCTATATAGATATCAGGTGCCGTTCAATTTATTCAAGCCAATCAAAATGACATTTACATTTAGTCTTGATGGTGTAAACGGGCCTTCAAGCTAAGCAGCTTAAACACCCAATATCTCAAACACACTCTAATAATATGTAAAATCGATCTGAAGATGAATAATTAGTGGCTCATCATTGAATTCTTACATTAAAAGATCCTCCAAATAATTGGGTATTGAATAGTAATAATATGCATGCAAATGCATCTTAAACTTTCGAGAACAAATGAAGCCGTGGATTCGGCAAGAACGTGTCAATTTCATGATTGCATGAGCACACTTTGACCAATTGTGTGTCCATCTCTGATTGATTCATGGTTGATGGTGGGTTGACGGTGGATGTGGTCTCCCTGTCCAATTGGAACGTTTCTGATTGGTTGTGATGGATTAATTAATTATTTGCCATTTATTCTATGTGGATTCTATATTAACTTTCTACTTATTTTTCTTTGGAAGAATGTTAATGCAACACTTTTTCCTATTTTT
>JAJHPC010000007.1:11941787-11951787 GCA_024447665.1 Juncus inflexus | reverse complement strand
ATATAATATAATATAATATAATATAATATAATATAATATAATATAATATAATATAATATAATATAATATAATATAATATAATATAATATAATATAATATAATATAATATAATATAATATAATATAATATAATATAATATAATATAATATAATATAATATAATATAATATAATATAATATAATATAATATAATATAATATAATATAATATAATATAATATAATATAATATAATATAATATAATATAATATAATATAATATAATATAATATAATATAATATAATATAATATAATATAATATAATATAATATAATATAATATAATATAATATAATATAATATAATATAATATAATATAATATAATATAATATAATATAATATAATATAATATAATATAATATAATATAATATAATATAATATAATATAATATAATATAATATAATATAATATAATATAATATAATATAATATAATATAATATAATATAATATAATATAATATAATATAATATAATATAATATAATATAATATAATATAATATAATATAATATATAATATAATATAATATAATATAATATAATATAATATAATATAATATAATATAATATAATATAATATAATATAATATAATATAATATAATATAATATAATATAATATAATATAATATAATATAATATAATATAATATAATATAATATAATATAATATAATATAATATAATATAATATAATATAATATAATATAATATAATATAATATAATATAATATAATATAATATAATATAATATAATATAATATAATATAATATAATATAATATAATATAATATAATATAATATAATATAATATAATATAATATAATATAATATAATATAATATAATATAATATAATATAATATAATATAATATAATATAATATAATATAATATATATATAATATAATATAATATAATATAATATAATATAATATAATATAATATAATATAATATAATATAATATAATATAATATAATATAATATAATATAATATAATATAATATAATATAATATAATATAATATAATATAATATAATATAATATAATATAATATAATATAATATAATATAATATAATATAATATAATATAATATAATATAATATAATATAATATAATATAATATAATATAATATAATATAATATAATATAATATAATATAATATAATATAATATAATATAATATAATATAATATAATATAATATAATATAATATAATATAATATAATATAATATAATATAATATAATATAATATAATATAATATAATATAATATAATATAATATAATATAATATAATATAATATAATATAATATAATATAATATAATATAATATAATATAATATAATATAATATAATATATATATAATATAATATAATATAATATAATATAATATAATATAATATAATATAATATAATATATAATATAATATAATATAATATAATATAATATAATATAATATAATATAATATAATATAATATAATATAATATAATATAATATAATATAATATAATATAATATAATATAATATAATATAATATATATAATATAATATAATATAATATAATATAATATAATATAATATAATATAATATAATATAATATAATATAATATAATATAATATAATATAATATAATATAATATAATATAATATAATATATATATAATATAATATAATATAATATAATATAATATATAATATAATATAATATAATATAATATAATATATATATAATATAATATAATATAATATAATATAATATAATATATATATATAATATAATATAATATAATATAATATAATATAATATAATATAATATAATATAATATAATATAATATAATATATATATAATATAATATAATATAATATAATATAATATAATATAATATAATATAATATAATATAATATAATATAATATAATATAATATAATATAATATAATATAATATAATATAATATAATATAATATAATATAATATAATATAATATAATATAATATAATATAATATAATATAATATAATATAATATAATATAATATAATATAATATAATATAATATAATATAATATAATATAATATAATATAATATAATATAATATAATATAATATAATATAATATAATATAATATAATATAATATAATATAATATAATATAATATAATATAATATAATATAATATAATATAATATAATATAATATAATATAATATAATATAATATATATATAATATAATATAATATAATATAATATAATATAATATATAATATAATATAATATAATATAATATAATATAATATAATATAATATAATATAATATAATATAATATAATATAATATAATATATATATATATATAATATAATATAATATAATATAATATAATATAATATAATATAATATAATATAATATAATATAATATAATATAATATAATATAATATAATATAATATAATATAATATAATATAATATAATATAATATAATATATATATAATATAATATAATATAATATAATATAATATAATATAATATAATATAATATAATATAATATAATATAATATAATATAATATAATATAATATAATATAATATAATATAATATAATATAATATAATATAATATAATATAATATAATATAATATAATATAATATAATATAATATAATATAATATAATATAATATAATATAATATAATATAATATAATATAATATAATATAATATAATATAATATAATATAATATAATATAATATAATATAATATAATATAATATAATATAATATAATATAATATAATATAATATAATATAATATAATATAATATAATATAATATAATATAATATAATATAATATAATATAATATAATATAATATAATATAATATAATATAATATAATATAATATAATATAATATAATATAATATAATATAATATAATATAATATAATATAATATAATATAATATAATATAATATAATATAATATAATATAATATAATATAATATAATATAATATAATATAATATAATATAATATAATATAATATAATATAATATAATATAATATAATATAATATAATATAATATAATATAATATAATATAATATAATATAATATAATATAATATAATATATAATATAATATAATATAATATAATATAATATAATATAATATAATATAATATAATATAATATAATATAATATAATATAATATAATATAATATAATATAATATAATATAATATAATATAATATAATATAATATAATATAATATAATATAATATAATATAATATAATATAATATAATATAATATAATATAATATAATATAATATAATATAATATAATATAATATAATATAATATAATATAATATAATATAATATAATATAATATAATATAATATAATATAATATAATATAATATAATATAATATAATATAATATAATATAATATAATATAATATAATATAATATAATATAATATAATATAATATAATATAATATAATATAATATAATATAATATAATATAATATAATATAATATAATATAATATAATATAATATAATATAATATAATATAATATAATATAATATAATATAATATAATATAATATAATATAATATAATATAATATAATATAATATAATATAATATAATATAATATAATATAATATAATATAATATAATATAATATAATATAATATAATATAATATAATATAATATAATATAATATAATATAATATAATATAATATAATATAATATAATATAATATAATATAATATAATATAATATAATATAATATAATATAATATAATATAATATAATATAATATAATATAATATAATATAATATAATATAATATAATATAATATAATATAATATAATATAATATAATATAATATAATATAATATAATATAATATAATATAATATAATATAATATAATATAATATAATATAATATAATATAATATAATATAATATAATATAATATAATATAATATAATATAATATAATATAATATAATATAATATAATATAATATAATATAATATAATATAATATAATATAATATAATATAATATAATATAATATAATATAATATAATATAATATAATATAATATAATATATAATATAATATAATATAATATAATATAATATAATATAATATAATATAATATAATATAATATAATATAATATAATATAATATAATATAATATAATATAATATAATATAATATAATATAATATAATATAATATAATATAATATAATATAATATAATATAATATAATATAATATAATATAATATAATATAATATAATATAATATAATATAATATAATATAATATAATATAATATAATATAATATAATATAATATAATATAATATAATATAATATAATATAATATAATATAATATAATATAATATAATATAATATAATATAATATAATATAATATAATATAATATAATATAATATAATATAATATAATATAATATAATATAATATAATATAATATAATATAATATAATATAATATAATATAATATAATATAATATAATATAATATAATATAATATAATATAATATAATATAATATAATATAATATAATATAATATAATATAATATAATATAATATAATATAATATAATATAATATAATATAATATAATATAATATATTATATAATATAATATAATATAATATAATATAATATAATATAATATAATATAATATAATATAATATAATATAATATAATATAATATAATATAATATAATATAATATAATATAATATAATATAATATAATATAATATAATATTATATTATAATATAATATTATATTATAATATAATATAATATAATATATTATATTATATTATAATATAATATAATATAATATAATATAATATAATATAATATAATATAATATAATATAATATAATATAATATAATATAATATAATATAATATATTATAATATAATATAATATATTATATTATAATATATTATAATATAATATAATATAATATAATATAATATAATATAATATATTATATTATATTATATTATAATATAATATAATATAATATAATATATTATATTATATTATATAATATAATATAATATAATATTATATTATATAATATAATATTATATAATATAATATTATATTATATTATATTATATTATATTATATTATATTATATTATATTATATTATATTATATTATATTATATTATATTATATTATATTATAT
Source organism: Juncus inflexus (assembly GCA_024447665.1). NCBI lineage: Eukaryota > Viridiplantae > Streptophyta > Magnoliopsida > Poales > Juncaceae > Juncus > Juncus inflexus. Next base: position 11,946,495 of record JAJHPC010000007.1, on the reverse strand, counting down.
TATATATTATATATTATATTATATTATATTATATTAATATATTATATTATATTATATTATATTATATTATATTATAATATATATATTATATTATATTATATTATATTATATTATATTATATTATATTATATTATATTATATTATATTATATTATATTATATTATATTATATTATATAATATTATATTATATTATATTATATTATATTATATTATATTATATTATATTATATTATATTATATTATATTATATTATATATATATATTATATTATATTATATTATATTATATTATATTATAATATATATTATATTATAATATATTATAATATATTATATTATATTATATTATATAATATTATATAATATAATATTATATTATATTATATTATATATATATTATATTATATTATATTATATTATATTATATTATATTATATTATATTATAATATAATATATTATATTATATTATATTATATTATATTATATTATATTATATTATATTATATTATATTATATTATATTATATTATATTATAATATATTATATAATATAATATAATATAATATATTATAATATAATATAATATAATATTATATAATATTATATTATATTATATTATATATATTATATTATAATATATTATATTATATAATATAATATAATATAATATAATATAATATAATATAATATAATATTATTATAATATTATATATATATTATATTATATTATAATATATATTATATTATAATTATATAATATATTATATTATATTATAATATATTATATTATATTATATTATATTATATTATATTATATTATAATATATTATATTATATTATAATATATAATATATTATAATATATATATATTATATTATATTATATTATAATATATATTATATTATATTATATTATATTATATTATATTATATTATATTATATTATATTATATTATATTATATTATATTATATTATATTATATTATATTATATTATATTATATTATATTATATAATATTATATTATATAATATTATATTATATAATATTATATAATATATTATATTATATTATATTATATTATATTATATTATAATATATATTATATTATATTATATTATATTATATTATATTATATTATATTATATTATAATATATATTATATTATATTATAATATAATATAATATAATATATTATATTATATTATATTATATTATATTATATTATATTATATTATATTATAATATATTATAATATAATATATTATATTATATTATATTATATTATATTATATTATATTATATTATATTATATTATATTATATTATATTATATTATATTATATTATATTATATTATATTATATAATATATTATATTATATTATATTATATTATATTATATTATATTATATTATATTATATTATATTATATTATATTATATTATATTATATTATATTATATTATATTATATTATATATTATATTATATTATATTATATTATATTATGTATTATATTATATTATATTATATTATATTATATTATATTATATTATATTATATTATATTATATTATATTATATTATATTATATTATATTATATTATATTATATTATATTATATTATATTATATTATATTATATTATATTATATTATATTATATTATATTATATTATATATATATATATATTATATTATATTATATTATATTATATTATATTATATTATATTATATTATATTATATTATATTATATTATATTATATTATATTATATTATATTATATTATATTATATTATATTATATTATATTATATTATATTATATTATATTATATTATATTATATTATATTATATTATATTATATATTATATTATATTATATTATATTATATAATATTATATTATATTATATTATATTATATTATATATATATTATATTATATTATATTATATTATATTATATTATATTATATTATATTATATTATATAATATATTATATTATATTATATTATATTATATTATATTATATTATATTATATTATATTATATTATATTATATTATATTATATTATATTATATTATATTATATTATATTATATTATATTATATTATATTATATTATATTATATTATATTATTATAATATATTATATTATAATATATTATATTATATTATATTATATTATATTATATTATATTATATTATATTATATTATATTATATTATATTATATTATATTATATTATATTATATTATATTATATTATATTATATTATAATATATTATATTATATTATATTATATTATATTATAATATATTATATTATATTATATTATATTATATTATATTATATTATAATATATTATATTATATTATATTATATTATATTATATTATATTATATTATATTATATTATATAATATTATATAATATAATATAATATTATATTATATTATATTATATTATATTATATTATATTATAATATATTATATTATAATATATTATAATATAATATATTATATTATAATATATTATAATATATTATAATATATTATAATATAATATAATATATTATATTATATTATATTATATTATAATATATTATATAATATAATATAATATAATATAATATATTATAATATAATATAATATAATATAATATATTATAATATAATATAATATAATATAATATATTATAATATATTATATTATAATATATTATAATATATTATATTATATTATATTATATTATATTATAATATATTATATTATATTATATTATATAATATAATATAATATAATATAATATAATATAATATAATATAATATTAATTTATTATAATATATTATAATATATTATATTTATATAATATAATATAATATAATATAATATAATGTATATAATATTATATTATATTATATTATATTATATTATATTATAATATATTATATTATATTATATTATATTATAATATATAATATAATATAATATAATATAATATAATATAATATAATATAATATAATATAATATAATATAATATATTATAATATATTATAATATATTATATTATAATATATTATAATATATTATAATATAATATATTATAATATATTATATTATATTATATTATATTATAATATAATATAATATAATATAATATAATATAATATAATATAATATAATATAATAATATATTATATTATATAATATAATATAATATAATATTATATTATAATATAATATAATATAATATATTATATTATAATATATTATAATATAAATATATATAATAATATATTATATTATAATATAATATATTATATTATATTATATTATATTATAATATAATATAATATAATATAATATAATATAATATAATATAATATAATATAATATAATATAATATAATATAATATATTATATATATAATATAATATAATATATATATTATAATATATTATAATATATTATATTATATTATATTATAATATAATATAATATAATATATTATATTATATTATATAATATAATATTATAATATAATATAATATATTATAATATAATATAATATAATATAATATAATATATTATATTATATTATATTATATTATATTATATTATATTATATTATATTATATTATATTATATTATATTATATTATAATATAATATAATATAATATAATATAATATAATATAATATAATATAATATAATATAATATAATATAATATAATATAATATAATATAATATAATATAATATAATATTATATTATATTATATTATAATATATTATATTATATTATATTATATTATATTATATTATATTATATATTATAATTATAATATAATATAATATAATATAATATATTATATTATAATATATTATATTATATTATATTATATTATATTATATTATAATATATTATATTATAATATATTATAATATATTATATTATATTATATTATATTATATTATATTATATTTATATTATATAATATATATATATATAATATATTATATTATATTATATTATATTATATTATATTATAATATATTATATTATATTATATTATATTATAATATATTATATTATAATATATTATAATATATTATATTATATTATATTATATTATATTATATTATATTATATTATATTATATTATATTATATTATATTATATTATATTATATTATATTATATTATATTATATTATATTATATTATATTATATTATATTATATTATATTATATTATATTATATTATATTATATAATATTATATTATATTATATTATATTATATTATATTATATTATATTATATTATATTATATTATATTATATTATATTATATTATATTATATTATATTATATTATATTATATTATATTATATTATATTATATTATATTATATTATATTATATTATATTATATTATATTATATTATATATATATTATATTATATTATATTATATTATATTATATTATATTATATTATATTATATTATATTATATTATATTATATTATATTATATTATATTATATTATATTATATTATATTATATTATATTATATTATATTATATTATATTATATTATATTATATTATATTATATTATATTATATTATATTATATTATATTATATTATATTATATTATATTATATTATATTATATTATATTATATTATATTATATTATATTATATTATAT
>JAJHPC010000007.1:11921787-11936787 GCA_024447665.1 Juncus inflexus | reverse complement strand
ATTATATTATATTATATTATATTATATTATATTATATTATATTATATTATATTATATTATATTATATTATATTATATTATATTATATTATATTATATTATATTATATTATATTATATTATATTATATTATATTATATTATATTATATTATATTATATTATATTATATTATATTATATTATATTATATTATATTATATTATATTATATTATATTATATTATATTATATTATATTATATTATATTATATTATATTATATTATATTATATTATATTATATTATATTATATTATATTATATTATATTATATTATATTATATTATATTATATTATATTATATTATATTATATTATATTATATTATATTATATTATATTATATTATATTATATTATATTATATTATATTATATTATATTATATTATATTATATTATATTATATTATATTATATTATATTATATTATATTATATTATATTATATTATATTATATTATATTATATTATATTATATTATATTATATTATATTATATTATATTATATTATATTATATTATATTATATTATATTATATTATATTATATTATATTATATTATATTATATTATATTATATTATATTATATTATATTATATTATATTATATTATATTATATTATATTATATTATATTATATTATATTATATTATATTATATTATATTATATTATATTATATTATATTATATTATATTATATTATATTATATTATATTATATTATATTATATTATATTATATTATATTATATTATATTATATTATATTATATTATATTATATTATATTATATTATATTATATTATATTATATTATATTATATTATATTATATTATATTATATTATATTATATTATATTATATTATATTATATTATATTATATTATATTATATTATATTATATTATATTATATTATATTATATTATATTATATTATATTATATTATATTATATTATATTATATTATATTATATTATATTATATTATATTATATTATATTATATTATATTATATTTATATTATATTATATTATATTATATTATATTATATTATATTATATTATATTATATTATATTATATTATATTATATTATATTATATTATATTATATTATATTATATTATATTATATTATATTATATTATATTATATTATATTATATTATATTATATTATATTATATTATATTATATTATATTATATTATATTATATTATATTATATTATATTATATTATATTATATTATATTATATTATATTATATTATATTATATTATATTATATTATATTATATTATATTATATTATATTATATTATATTATATTATATTATATTATATTATATTATATTATATTATATTATATTATATTATATTATATTATATTATATTATATTATATTATATTATATTATATTATATTATATTATATTATATTATATTATATTATATTATATTATATTATATTATATTATATTATATTATATTATATTATATTATATTATATTATATTATATTATATTATATTATATTATATTATATTATATTATATTATATTATATTATATTATATTATATTATATTATATTATATTATATTATATTATATTATATTATATTATATTATATTATATTATATTATATTATATTATATTATATTATATTATATTATATTATATTATATTATATTATATTATATTATATTATATTATATTATATTATATTATATTATATTATATTATATTATATTATATTATATTATATTATATTATATTATATTATATTATATTATATTATATTATATTATATTATATTATATTATATTATATTATATTATATTATATTATATTATATTATATTATATTATATTATATTATATTATATTATATTATATTATATTATATTATATTATATTATATTATATTATATTATATTATATTATATTATATTATATTATATTATATTATATTATATTATATTATATTATATTATATTATATTATATTATATTATATTATATTATATTATATTATATTATATTATATTATATTATATTATATTATATTATATTATATTATATTATATTATATTATATTATATTATATTATATTATATTATATTATATTATATTATATTATATTATATTATATTATATTATATTATATTATATTATATTATATTATATTATATTATATTATATTATATTATATTATATTATATTATATTATATTATATTATATTATATTATATTATATTATATTATATTATATTATATTATATTATATTATATTATATTATATTATATTATATTATATTATATTATATTATATTATATTATATTATATTATATTATATTATATTATATTATATTATATTATATTATATTATATTATATTTATATTATATTATATTATATATTATATTATATTATATTATATTATATTATATTATATTATATTATATTATATTATATTATATTATATTATATTATATTATATTATATTATATTATATTATATTATATTATATTATATTATATTATATTATATTATATTATATTATATTATATTATATTATATTATATTATATTATATTATATTATATTATATTATATTATATTATATTATATTATATTATATTATATTATATTATATTATATTATATTATATTATATTATATTATATTATATTATATTATATTATATTATATTATATTATATTATATTATATTATATTATATTATATTATATTATATTATATTATATTATATTATATTATATTATATTATATTATATTATATTATATTATATTATATTATATTATATTATATTATATTATATTATATTATATTATATTATATTATATTATATTATATTATATTATATTATATTATATTATATTATATTATATTATATTATATTATATTATATTATATTATATTATATTATATTATATATATATTATATTATATTATATTATATTATATTATATTATATTATATTATATTATATTATATTATATTATATTATATATTATATTATATTATATTATATTATATTATATTATATTATATTATATTATATTATATTATATTATATTATATTATATTATATTATATTATATTATATTATATTATATTTATATTATATTATATTATATTATATTATATTATATTATATTATATTATATTATATTATATTATATTATATTATATTATATTATATTATATTATATTATATTATATTATATTATATTATATTATATTATATTATATTATATTATATTATATTATATTATATTATATTATATTATATTATATTATATTATATTATATTATATTATATTATATTATATTATATTATATTATATTATATTATATTATATTATATTATATTATATTATATTATATTATATTATATTATATTATATTATATTATATTATATTATATTATATATTATATTATATTATATTATATTATATTATATTATATTATATTATATTATATTATATTATATTATATTATATTATATTATATTATATTATATTATATTATATTATATTATATTATATTATATTATATTATATTATATTATATTATATTATATTATATTATATTATATTATATTATATTATATTATATTATATTATATTATATTATATTATATTATATTATATTATATTATATTATATTATATTATATTATATTATATTATATTATATTATATTATATTATATTATATTATATTATATTATATTATATTATATTATATTATATTATATTATATTATATTATATTATATTATATTATATTATATTATATATTATATTATATTATATTATATTATATTATATTATATTATATTATATTATATTATATTATATTATATTATATTATATTATATTATATTATATTATATTATATTATATTATATTATATTATATTATATTATATTATATTATATTATATTATATTATATTATATTATATTATATTATATTATATTATATTATATTATATTATATTATATTATATTATATTATATTATATTATATTATATTATATTATATTATATTATATTATATTATATTATATTATATTATATTATATTATATTATATTATATTATATTATATTATATTATATTATATTATATTATATTATATTATATTATATTATATTATATTATATTATATTATATTATATTATATTATATTATATTATATTATATTATATTATATTATATTATATTATATTATATTATATTATATTATATTATATTATATTATATTATATTATATTATATTATATTATATTATATTATATTATATTATATTATATTATATTATATTATATTATATTATATTATATTATATTATATTATATTATATTATATTATATTATATTATATTATATTATATTATATTATATTATATTATATTATATTATATTATATTATATTATATTATATTATATTATATTATATTATATTATATTATATTATATTATATTATATTATATTATATTATATTATATTATATTATATTATATTATATTATATTATATTATATTATATTATATTATATTATATTATATTATATTATATTATATTATATTATATTATATTATATTATATTATATTATATTATATTATATTATATTATATTATATTATATTATATTATATTATATTATATTATATTATATTATATTATATTATATTATATTATATTATATTATATTATATTATATTATATTATATTATATTATATTATATTATATTATATTATATTATATTATATTATATTATATTATATATTATATTATATTATATTATATTATATTATATTATATTATATTATATTATATTATATTATATTATATTATATTATATTATATTATATTATATTATATTATATTATATTATATTATATTATATTATATTATATTATATTATATTATATTATATTATATTATATTATATTATATTATATTATATTATATTATATTATATTATATTATATTATATTATATTATATTATATTATATTATATTATATTATATTATATTATATTATATTATATTATATTATATTATATTATATTATATTATATTATATTATATTATATTATATTATATTATATTATATTATATTATATTATATTATATTATATTATATTATATTATATTATATTATATTATATTATATTATATTATATTATATTATATTATATTATATTATATTATATTATATTATATTATATTATATTATATTATATTATATTATATTATATTATATTATATTATATTATATTATATTATATTATATTATATTATATTATATATTATATTATATTATATTATATTATATTATATTATATTATATTATATTATATTATATTATATTATATTATATTATATTATATTATATTATATTATATTATATATATTATTATATTATATTATATTATATTATATTATATTATATTATATTATATTATATTATATTATATTATATTATATTATATTATATTATATTATATTATATTATATTATATTATATTATATTATATTATATTATATTATATTATATTATATTATATTATATTATATTATATTATATTATATTATATTATATTATATTATATTATATTATATTATATTATATTATATTATATTATATTATATTATATTATATTATATTATATTATATTATATTATATTATATTATATTATATTATATTATATTATATTATATTATATTATATTATATTATATTATATTATATTATATATTATATTATATTATATTATATTATATTATATTATATTATATTATATTATATTATATTATATTATATTATATTATATTATATTATATTATATTATATTATATTATATTATATTATATTATATTATATTATATTATATTATATTATATTATATTATATTATATTATATTATATTATATTATATTATATTATATTATATTATATTATATTATATTATATTATATTATATTATATTATATTATATTATATTATATTATATTATATTATATTATATTATATTATATTATATTATATTATATTTATATTATATTATATTATATTATATTATATTATATTATATTATATTATATTATATTATATTATATATATATTATATTATATTATATTATATTATATTATATTATATTATATTATATTATATTATATTATATTATATTATATTATATTATATTATATTATATTATTATATTATATTATATTATATTATATTATATTATATTATATTATATTATATTATATTATATTATATTATATTATATTATATTATATTATATTATATTATATTATATTATATTATATTATATTATATTATATTATATTATATTATATTATATTATATTATATTATATTATATTATATTATATTATATTATATTATATTATATTATATTATATTATATTATATTATATTATATTATATTATATTATATTATATTATATTATATTATATTATATTATATTATATTATATTATATTATATTATATTATATTATATTATATTATATTATATTATATTATATTATATTATATTATATTATATTATATTATATTATATTATATTATATTATATTATATTATATTATATTATATTATATTATATTATATTATATTATATTATATTATATTATATTATATTATATTATATTATATTATATTATATTATATTATATTATATTATATTATATTATATTATATTATATTATATTATATTATATTATATTATATTATATTATATTATATTATATTATATTATATTATATTATATTATATTATATTATATTATATTATATTATATTATATTATATTATATTATATTATATATTATATTATATTATATTATATTATATTATATTATATTATATTATATTATATTATATTATATTATATTATATTATATTATATTATATTATATTATATTATATTATATTATATTATTATATTATATTATATTATATTATATTATATTATATTATATTATATTATATTATATTATATTATATTATATTATATTATATTATATTATATTATATTATATTATATTATATTATATTATATTATATTATATTATATTATATTATATTATATTATATTATATTATATTATATTATATTATATTATATTATATTATATTATATTATATTATATTATATTATATTATATTATATTATATTATATTATATTATATTATATTATATTATATTATATTATATTATATTATATTATATTATATTATATTATATTATATTATATTATATTATATTATATTATATTATATTATATTATATTATATTATATTATATTATATTATATTATATTATATTATATTATATTATATTATATTATATTATATTATATTATATTATATTATATTATATTATATTATATTATATTATATTATATTATATTATATATATTATATTATATTATATTATATTATATTATATTATATTATATTATATTATATTATATTATATTATATTATATTATATTATATTATATTATATTATATTATATTATATTATATTATATTATATTATATTATATTATATTATATTATATTATATTATATTATATTATATTTATATTATATTATATTATATTATATTATATTATATTATATTATATTATATTATATTATATTATATTATATTATATTATATTATATTATATTATATTATATTATATTATATTATATTATATTATATTATATTATATTATATTATATTATATTATATTATATTATATTATATTATATTATATTATATTATATTATATTATATTATATTATATTATATTATATTATATTATATTATATTATATTATATTATATTATATTATATTATATTATATTATATTATATTATATTATATTATATTATATTATATTATATTATATTATATTATATTATATTATATTATATTATATTATATTATATTATATTATATTATATTATATTATATTATATTATATTATATTATATTATATTATATTATATTATATTATATTATATTATATTATATTATATTATATTATATTATATTATATTATATTATATTATATTATATTATATTATATTATATTATATTATATTATATTATATTATATTATATTATATTATATTATATTATATTATATTATATTATATTATATTATATTATATTATATTATATTATATTATATTATATATATTATATTATATTATATTATATTATATTATATTATATTATATTATATTATATTATATTATATTATATTATATTATATTATATTATATTATATTATATTATATTATATTATATTATATTATATTATATTATATTATATTATATTATATTATATTATATTATATTATATTATATTATATTATATTATATTATATTATATTATATTATATTATATTATATTATATTATATTATATTATATTATATTATATTATATTATATTATATTATATTATATTATATTATATTATATTATATTATATTATATTATATTATATTATATTATATTATATTATATTATATTATATTATATTATATTATATTATATTATATTATATTATATTATATTATATTATATTATATTATATTATATTATATTATATTATATTATATTATATTATATTATATTATATTATATTATATTATATTATATTATATTATATTATATTATATTATATTATATTATATTATATTATATTATATTATATTATATTATATTATATTATATTATATTATATTATATTATATTATATTATATTATATTATATTATATTATATTATATTATATTATATTATATTATATTATATTATATTATATTATATTATATTATATTATATTATATTATATTATATTATATTATATTATATTATATTATATTATATTATATTATATTATATTATATTATATTATATTATATTATATTATATTATATTATATTATATTATATTATATTATATTATATTATATTATATTATATTATATTATATTATATTATATTATATTATATTATATTATATTATATTATATTATATTATATTATATTATATTATATTATATTATATTATATTATATTATATTATATTATATTATATTATATTATATTATATTATATTATATTATATTATATTATATTATATTATATTATATTATATTATATTATATTATATTATATTATATTATATTATATTATATTATATTATATTATATTATATTATATTATATTATATTATATTATATTATATTATATTATATTATATTATATTATATTATATTATATTATATTATATTATATTATATTATATTATATTATATTATATTATTATATATTATATTATATTATATTATATTATATTATATTATATTATATTATATTATATTATATTATATTATATTATATTATATTATATTATATTATATTATATTATATTATATTATATTATATTATATTATATTATATTATATTATATTATATTATATTATATTATATTATATTATATTATATTATATTATATTATATTATATTATATTATATTATATTATATTATATTATATTATATTATATTATATTATATTATATTATATTATATTATATTATATTATATTATATTATATTATATTATATTATATTATATTATATTATATTATATTATATTATATTATATTATATTATATTATATTATATTATATTATATTATATTATATTATATTATATTATATATTATATTATATTATATTATATTATATTATATTATATTATATATTATATTATATTATATTATATTATATTATATTATATTATATTATATTATATTATATTATATTATATTATATTATATTATATTATATTATATTATATTATATTATATTATATTATATTATATTATTATATTATATTATATTATATTATATTATATTATATTATATTATATTATATTATATTATATTATATTATATTATATTATATTATATTATATTATATTATATTATATTATATTATATTATATTATATTATATTATATTATATTATATTATATTATATTATATTATATTATATTATATTATATTATATTATATTATATTATATTATATTATATTATATTATATTATATTATATTATATTATATTATATTATATTATATTATATTATATTATATTATATTATATTATATTATATTATATTATATTATATTATATTATATTATATTATATTATATTATATTATATTATATTATATTATATTATATTATATTATATTATATTATATTATATTATATTATATTATATTATATTATATTATATTATATTATATTATATTATATTATATTATATTATATTATATTATATTATATTATATTATATTATATTATATTATATTATATTATATTATATTATATTATATTATATTATATTATATTATATTATATTATATTATATTATATTATATTATATTATATTATATTATATTATATTATATTATATTATATTATATTATATTATATTATATTATATTATATTATATTATATTATATTATATTATATTATATTATATTATATTATATTATATTATATTATATTATATTATATTATATTATATTATATTATATTATATTATATTATATTATATTATATATTATATTATATTATATTATATTATATTATATTATATTATATTATATTATATTATATTATATTATATTATATTATATTATATTATATTATATTATATTATATTATATTATATTATATTATATTATATTATATTATATTATATTATATTATATTATATTATATTATATTATATTATATTATATTATATTATATTATATTATATTATATTATATTATATTATATTATATTATATTATATTATATTATATTATATTATATTATATTATATTATATTATATTATATTATATTATATTATATTATATTATATTATATTATATTATATTATATTATATTATATTATATTATATTATATTATATTATATTATATTATATTATATTATATTATATTATATTATATTATATTATTATATTATATTATATTATATTATATTATATTATATTATATTATATTATATTATATTATATTATATTATATTATATTATATTATATTATATTATATTATATTATATTATATTATATTATATTATATTATATTATATTATATTATATTATATTATATTATATTATATTATATTATATTATATTATATTATATTATATTATATTATATTATATTATATTATATTATATTATATTATATTATATTATATTATATTATATTATATTATATTATATTATATTATATATTATATTATATTATATTATATTATATTATATTATATTATATTATATTATATTATATTATATTATATTATATTATATTATATTATATTATATTATATTATATTATATTATATTATATTTATATTATATTATATTATATTATATTATATTATATTATATTATATTATATTATATTATATTATATTATATTATATTATATTATATTATATTATATTATATTATATTATATTATATTATATTATATTATATTATATTATATTATATTATATTATATTATATTATATTATATTATATTATATTATATTATATTATATTATATTATATTATATTATATTATATTATATTATATTATATTATATTATATTATATTATATTATATTATATTATATTATATTATATTATATTATATTATATTATATTATATTATATTATATTATATTATATTATATTATATTATATTATATTATATTATATTATATTATATTATATTATATTATATTATATTATATTATATTATATTATATTATATTATATTATATTATATTATATTATATTATATTATATTATATTATATTATATTATATTATATTATATTATATTATATTATATTATATTATATTATATTATATTATATTATATTATATTATATTATATTATATTATATTATATTATATTATATTATATTATATTATATTATATTATATTATATTATATTATATTATATTATATTATATTATATATATATTATATTATATTATATTATATTATATTATATTATATTATATTATATTATATTATATTATATTATATTATATTATATTATATTATATTATATTATATTATATTATATTATATTATATTATATTATATTATATTATATTATATTATATTATATTATATTATATTATATTATATTATATTATATTATATTATATTATATTATATTATATTATATTATATTATATTATATTATATTATATTATATTATATTATATTATATTATATTATATTATATTATATTATATTATATTATATTATATTATATTATATTATATTATATTATATTATATTATATTATATTATATTATATTATATTATATTATATTATATTATATTATATTATATTATATTATATTATATTATATTATATTATATTATATTATATTATATTATATTATATTATATTATATTATATTATATTATATTATATTATATTATATTATATTATATTATATTATATTATATTATATTATATTATATTATATTATATTATATTATACTATATATTATATTATATTATATTATATTATATTATATTATATTATATTATATTATATTATATTATATTATATTATATTATATTATATTATATTATATTATATTATATTATATTATATTATATTATATTATATTATATTATATTATATTATATTATATTATATTATATTATATTATATTATATTATATTATATTATATTATATTATATTATATTATATTATATTATATTATATTATATTATATTATATTATATTATATTATATTATATTATATTATATTATATTATATTATATTATATTATATTATATTATATTATATTATATTATATTATATTATATTATATTATATTATATTATATTATATTATATTATATTATATTATATTATATTATATTATATTATATTATATTTATATTATATTATATTATATTATATTATATTATATTATATTATATTATATTATATTATATTATATTATATTATATTATATTATATTATATTATATTATATTATATTATATTATATTATATTATATTATATTATATTATATTATATTATATTATATTATATTATGTTATATTATATTATATTATATTATATTATATTATATTATATTATATTATATTATATTATATTATATTATATTATATTATATTATATTATATTATATTATATTATATTATATTATATTATATTATATTATATTATATTATATTATATTATATTATATTATATTATATTATATTATATTATATTATATTATATTATATTATATTATATTATATTATATTATATTATATTATATTATATTATATTATATTATATTATATTATATTATATTATATTATATTATATTATATTATATTATATTATATTTATATTATATTATATTATATTATATTATATTATATTATATTATATTATATTATATTATATTATATTATATTATATTATATTATATTATATTATATTATATTATATTATATTATATTATATTATATTATATTATATTATATTATATTATATTATATTATATTATATTATATTATATTATATTATATTATATTATATTATATTATATTATATTATATTATATTATATTATATTATATTATATTATATTATATTATATTATATTATATTATATTATATTATATTATATTATATTATATTATATTATATTATATTATATTATATTATATTATATTATATTATATTATATTATATTATATTATATTATATTATATTATATTATATTATATTATATTATATTATATTATATTATATTATATTATATTATATTATATTATATTATATTATATTATATTATATTATATTATATTATATTATATTATATTATATTATATTATATTATATTATATTATATTATATTATATTATATTATATTATATTATATTATATTATATTATATTATATTATATTATATTATATTATATTATATTATATTATATTATATTATATTATATTATATTATATTATATTATATTATATTATATTATATTATATTATATTATATTATATTATATTATATTATATTATATTATATTATATTATATTATATTATATTATATTATATTATATTATATTATATTATATTATATTATATTATATTATATTATATTATATTATATTATATTATATTATATTATATTATATTATATTATATTATATTATATTATATTATATTATATTATATTATATTATATTATATTATATTATATTATATTATATTATATTATATTATATTATATTATATTATATTATATTATATTATATTATATTATATTATATTATATTATATTATATTATATTATATTATATTATATTATATTATATTATATTATATTATATTATATTATATTATATTATATTATATTATATTATATTATATTATATTATATTATATTATATTATATTATATTATATTATATTATATTATATTATATTATATTATATTATATTATATTATATTATATTATATTATATTATATTATATTATATTATATTATATTATATTATATTATATTATATTATATTATATTATATTATATTATATTATATTATATTATATTATATTATATTATATTATATTATATTATATTATATTATTTATATTATATTATATTATATTAATATTATATTATATTATATTATATTATATTATATTATATTATATTATATTATATTATATTATATTATATTATATTATATTATATTATATTATATTATATTATATTATATTATATTATATTATATTCATATTATATTATATTATATTATATTATATTATATTATATTATATTATATTAT
>JAJHPC010000007.1:11914287-11916787 GCA_024447665.1 Juncus inflexus | reverse complement strand
TATATTATATTATATTATATTATATTATATTATATTATATTATATTATATTATATTATATTATATTATATTATATTATATTATATTATATTATATTATATTATATTATATTATATTATATTATATTATATTATATTATATTATATTATATTATATTATATTATATTATATTATATTATATTATATTATATTATATTATATTATATTATATTATATTATATTATATTATATTATATTATATTATATTATATTATATTATATTATATTATATTATATTATATTATATTATATTATATTATATTATATTATATTATATTATATTATATTATATTATATTATATTATATTATATTATATTATATTATATTATATTATATTATATTATATTATATTATATTATATTATATTATATTATATTATATTATATTATATTATATTATATTATATTATATTATATTATATTATATTATATTATATTATATTATATTATATTATATTATATTATATTATATTATATTATATTATATTATATTATATTATATTATATTATATTATATTATATTATATTATATTATATTATATTATATTATATTATATTATATTATATTATATTATATTATATTATATTATATTATATTATATTATATTATATTATATTATATTATATTATATTATATTATATTATATTATATTATATTATATTATATTATATTATATTATATTATATTATATTATATTATATTATATTATATTATATTATATTATATTATATTATATTATATTATATTATATTATATTATATTATATTATATTATATTATATTATATTATATTATATTATATTATATTATATTATATTATATTATATTATATTATATTATATTATATTATATTATATTATATTATATTATATTATATTATATTATATTATATTATATTATATTATATTATATTATATTATATTATATTATATTATATTATATTATATTATATTATATTATATTATATTATATTATATTATATTATATTATATTATATTATATTATATTATATTATATTATATTATATTATATTATATTATATTATATTATATTATATTATATTATATTATATTATATTATATTATATTATATTATATTATATTATATTATATTATATTATATTATATTATATTATATTATATTATATTATATTATATTATATTATATTATATTATATTATATTATATTATATTATATTATATTATATTATATTATATTATATTATATTATATTATATTATATTATATTATATTATATTATATTATATTATATTATATTATATTATATTATATTATATTATATTATATTATATTATATTATATTATATTATATTATATTATATTATATTATATTATATTATATTATATTATATTATATTATATTATATTATATTATATTATATTATATTATATTATATTATATTATATTATATTATATTATATTATATTATATTATATTATATTATATTATATTATATTATATTATATTATATTATATTATATTATATTATATTATATTATATTATATTATATTATATTATATTATATTATATTATATTATATTATATTATATTATATTATATTATATTATATTATATTATATTATATTATATTATATTATATTATATTATATTATATTATATTATATTATATTATATTATATTATATTATATTATATTATATTATATTATATTATATTATATTATATTATATTATATTATATTATATTATATTATATTATATTATATTATATTATATTATATTATATTATATTATATTATATTATATTATATTATATTATATTATATTATATTATATTATATTATATTATATTATATTATATTATATTATATTATATTATATTATATTATATTATATTATATTATATTATATTATATTATATTATATTATATTATATTATATTATATTATATTATATTATATTATATTATATTATATTATATTATATTATATTATATTATATTATATTATATTATATTATATTATATTATATTATATTATATTATATTATATTATATTATATTATATTATATTATATTATATTATATTATATTATATTATATTATATTATATTATATTATATTATATTATATTATATTATATTATATTATATTATATTATATTATATTATATTATATTATATTATATTATATTATATTATATTATATTATATTATATTATATTATATTATATTATATTATATTATATTATATTATATTATATTATATTATATTATATTATATTATATTATATTATATTATATTATATTATATTATATTATATTATATTATATTATATTATATTATATTATATTATATTATATTATATTATATTATATTATATTATATTATATTATATTATATTATATTATATTATATTATATTATATTATATTATATTATATTATATTATATTATATTATATTATATTATATTATATTATAT
>JAJHPC010000007.1:11891787-11894287 GCA_024447665.1 Juncus inflexus | reverse complement strand
CATACTATACTATATTTCATTATACTATATTATATTACTTTATATTTATACTATATTATATTATATTATATTACAATATACTATACTATATTATAGTACATTATACTATATTGCACCATACTATACATGTTGCTATCGTACATTAGATTATATCATACTATACTATATTATAACATACTATAATATATTACACTACATTGTATTACACTACATTATATTATATTACATTATACTATATTATAATCATACTTTATTGTATTAAAATGTATTATATTACATTGTATTATATTATATTATACTACATTATACTATGTTACATTATATTATACTACATCATACTATATTATATTACATATAATACATATAATGTAATATAATATAGTATGATGTAGTATAATATAATGTAACATAGTATAATGTAGTATAATATAATATAATACAATGTAATATAATACATTTTAATACAATAAAGTATGATTATAATATAGTATAATATAATATAATATAATATAATGTAGTGTAATACAATGTTGTGTAATATATTATAGTATGTTATAATATAGTATAGTATGATATAATTTAATAGTACGATAGCAACATATATATAATATAATATAATATAATATAGTATAATGTACTATAATATAATATAGTATATTGTAATATAATATAATATAATATAGTATAAATATAAAGTAATATAATATAGTATAATGAAATATAGTATAGTATGATATAATATAGTATAATGTAATATAATATAGTATAATGTAATATAGTAAAATATGATTATAGTATAATATAACACTATGTAATATAATATAGTATGATATAATATAGTATAATGAAACATAGTATAGTATGATATAATATAATATAATGTAATATAATATAATATAATATAATATAATATAATATAATATAATATAATATAATATAATATAATATAATATAATATAATATAATATAATATAATATAATATAATATAATATAATATAATATAATATAATATAATATAATATAATATAATATAATATAATATAATATAATATAATATAATATAATATAATATAATATAATATAATATAATATAATATAATATAATATAATATAATATAATATAATATAATATAATATAATATAATATAATATAATATAATATAATATAATATAATATAATATAATATAATATAATATAATATAATATAATATAATATAATATAATATAATATAATATAATATAATATAATATAATATAATATAATATAATATAATATAATATAATATAATATAATATAATATAATATAATATAATATAATATAATATAATATAATATAATATAATATAATATAATATAATATAATATAATATAATATAATATAATATAATATAATATAATATAATATAATATAATATAATATAATATAATATAATATAATATAATATAATATAATATAATATAATATAATATAATATAATATAATATAATATAATATAATATAATATAATATAATATAATATAATATAATATAATATAATATAATATAATATAATATAATATAATATAATATAATATAATATAATATAATATAATATAATATAATATAATATAATATAATATAATATAATATAATATAATATAGTATGATATCATATGATATGATATAATATCATATAATATGATATAGTATGATATAATATGATATGATATAATAAGATATAATATAATATAATATAATATAAAATAAAATAATATAATATAATATAATATAATATAATATAATATAATATAATATAATATAATATAATATAATATAATATAATATAATATAATATAATATAATATAATATAATATAATATAATATAATATATAATATAATATAATATAATATAATATAATATAAAATAAATAATATAGTGTAATATATTTCTAATATTGTATATTGTATAATGTAATATAAAATATTAATAATATAGTATGATATAACATAGTATAATGTAAGATAATATAGTATGATGTAGTATAATATAATGTAACATAGTATAATATAATATAATATAATATAATATAATACAATATAATATAATACATTTTAATACAATAAAGTATGATTATAATATAGTATAATGTAATATAATATAATGTAGTATAATATAATATAATGTAGTATAATATATTATAGTATGTATGTAATATAATACAATAGCAACATGTATAGTATGGTGCAATATAGTATAATGTACTATAATATAATATAGTATATTGTAATATAATATAATATTTTATATAGTATAAATATAAAGTAATATAATATAGTATAATGAAATATAGTATAGTATGATATAATATAGTATAATGTAATATAATATAGTATAATGTAATATAGTATAATATAATATAGTATAATATAATATATGTAATATAATATATATAATATAATATAGTATAATATAATATAATATAGTATAATATAATATAATATAATATAATATAATA